>JALXJV020000007.1:27350199-27604581 GCA_024633595.2 Lepomis macrochirus | reverse complement strand
ATCCTCCTGTGGTCCCAGCAGAGATTACTGTCGCCAGAGCGCATGTATCTCCCAGGGACGGAGAATCAGGGAGCAGACCTGCTGTCGAGACAGGGGCTGAGGCCCGGGGAATGGAGACTTCACCCCGAGGTGGTGAAGCTCTTGTGCGAAGAGTTCGGTTCCATAGACGTGGATTTGTTTGCGTCCCAAGAGACTACACACTGTCCACTATGGTTCTCTCTCGCTCCTCCAGCCCCTTGGGGCTGGACGCCATGGCACACACGTGGCCGAGGCTGCGTCTGTACGCATTTCCCCCAGTCGCTCTGCTCCCAGGGGTCCTGAAGCGGGTCCGCCAGGACAATGTCAGCCTACTACTAGTAGCTCCGTTCTGGCCGACCCGAGTGTGGTTCTCAGACATCATGTCGCTCCTGGACGGCCCGCCATGGCAGGTTCCTCTGAGGAGAGACCTGCTGTCTCAGGCGCAGGGCCGGGTTCTTCACCCTTGCCCCGCCAGTGTGGCGACTCTGGGTCTGGCCCCTGAGGGGCGCAGTACCTAGAGGCGGGTCTGACAGCCGGAGCAGTCGAGACCCTCCTGAGCTCCAGGGCCCCGCCTCACGCCGGAGGATGTATGACCTGAAGTGGAATGTTTTCTCCACTTGGTGTGGAGAACGATCGGTGGATCCAGTTACCTGCCCAGTGATTCAGGTGCTGGAGTTTCTCCAGGATCGGTTCTCTGTCGGTCTTTCCCCATCCACCCTCAAGGTGTGCGTGGCGGCTATCTCTGCTTTCCACGCCCTCTGAGGGAGGGATCGCTAGGGAAACTTCCCCTGGTGGTACGCTTCCTCCGCGGTGCTAGGAGGATGAGACCTGCGACTCGCTCCAAGGTTCCCACCTGGGACCTGGCAGTGGTTCTTGGGCGCTGGCTGAGGCCCCTTTGAACCTCTGGAGTTAGCTGAGGCTAAGCACTTGACCCTCAAGATGGCCTTTCTCCTGGCTATCACTTCTCTGAGGAGAGTGGGGACCTCCAAGCTTTCTGTCAGTCCACGAAGCCTGGAGTTCGCCTCGGGAATATTAGGGCTATCCTGCACCCTCGCCCAGGATACATCCCTAAAGTGCCATCTTGTGCGGCAGGGTCCACAGTGCTGCAGGCCTTTCATCCTCCACCTCATGTGACAGAGGAGGACGGGAGACTTCATTTGCTCTGCCCTGTTAGGGCCTTGAGCATTTACACCCAGAGGTCCTCCCGCTGGAGGAAGACTGACCAGTTGCTTGTGTGTTTTGGGACCCCTAAGGTGGGGCTCCCTGCATCCAAACAGACTATTAGCAATTGGATCGTACAGGCGATTTCCCTGGCCTATCAGGTGCGCAGTTTGCCTTCACCTATGGCCGTGAGAGCTCATTCCACCAGGGGCATGGCTGCCTCTCGAGCCTCCTCTCTGGGGCATCTTTACAGGATGTATGTGATGCGGCTGGCTGGGCCACTCCGCACACGCTCATCAGATTCTACAGCCTGGATCTTCCTTCGCACCCGCACTCGTGGCGCTTTCTTCCTAGTTGGGCCGCTTTTCTTGCTCACTGGGGCAGGCGGGTCTTTC
This sequence comes from Lepomis macrochirus, assembly GCA_024633595.2. Classification (NCBI taxonomy): domain Eukaryota; kingdom Metazoa; phylum Chordata; class Actinopteri; order Centrarchiformes; family Centrarchidae; genus Lepomis; species Lepomis macrochirus. The sequence goes on along the minus strand of JALXJV020000007.1, from coordinate 27,603,007 downwards.
GCACGGTTTAGTGGGTATCTCGTTCCCATAGTGTCGTGAACCGACGCAGTTCGAAGTTCCCTCGGTGGAACGCCTCGGGTTACGTATGTAACCCTGGTTCCTCGAGAAGGGGAACGAGACACTGCGCCGGTCCGCCGCACCTCTCCCCGCCTAGAGCTCTGCTTCATAGAATAAGCTAATTATGATTGTGCTCAGGTGTGCCTTATACTCCTCCGGTTATCCGTCACACCCTATCGCTTTAGCTACAAGCCAATAGGATTGGAGTGATTTCATTCACATTCAGACCTGCTACGCCTAAAGCATGCGTTCCCATAGTGTCGTAACCGACGCAGTGTCTCGTTCCCCTTCTCGGGGAACCAGGGTTACATACGTAACCCGAGACGGTCTCAGTAGTGATGAGTTGCATTCATTTAATCAGCAGTTATGATGAAACATAAAAAGTTGTAATTGTAGTCACCTGATTAATATTGGTCGCTTATGTTGTCTTATTTATGAAATATGTGAATAATTGTATTTTTTGGGAGGGGGGTTAAAAAAGTGCTTAATTCATATGTAATTTATGCTGAGGTATAAGAGTTATTGAGGTGGCTAATGCCTAGTCGTTGACAGTGCAATAAGATTCATCATTTAATTACCCTTGCTTTGTTCAGATGTGGCCTGGTAATTGAACTGTTAAGTTGTGTTTTGCTGTTTTAAGGATGGTTTATTACATAGGAAAAGCTCACTAATCATTTTGTTAGAGATTTAGTGACTAATAAAGTATCCTGTTGAACTATGGGTAATCACGCAAGAGAAGAGAACAGGAGTGCGGCGAAAAATGTTGCGCTGAGCATGAGGATTGGTCGGCAGCTAACTGTAGACTGTATATAAAAACAGCTAATACAGTGTTTTTGTGCACTTGACACTTAAAGTTGGACTGTAATTTGTTTTTTAGACACTGCGTCGGCTGCTACCAGTGGCATTTCTTGTGGCAGCTTGAGATGCCACCAATTTTTCCTGAGATTTTTTTATTTTTTATAAGTTCTTTATTGCAATTCAAAGGCAAGTACAAAGTGCAAACTTTCAAAAAAATCAAAATGCCCAGATAAGTTAGCTGAAATTTCACCGGAATACCATTTAAGGAAAGATGTTCACACTGTTTAATGAGTAATAGCTCACACTTTTAATGTTTAGAAGAAGAGCTGATGCTGCAGAGAATAGTTCAATGTGTTTAATAGCAACAGGAATTTGGTTTGAGTCTGCCAAAAAAAGTGTATCATCCGCCACCTGACAGGGCGGCCTTGACAAACGCCTCAACATAACTGAAACCGGGGTGAGGTACCATATTTAAGTTTGATTGAAGCATTACTTTTTTGAGTAAAGTGTTTTGATAGATTTACAGAAATAGTCGCCAAAACCTAATTTGAAAAACAGAATAAAGCTAATATTGATGGGTTCCGAGTAATCTAATAAATCCAAAACCAGCCTAACATTGTTTGCGATATGTCGTACGATATGTTAGACATAAATCCTGACTGTGATTCGCCAATTATAGAAGTTAAGGTCTTTTTAAATCTATTGGCAAGAATAAAAGCAAATACTTTGTAGTCATTATTGAGCAAACAGATAGGTTACAGATAGTTGTCTATCAAAAGTAAGTCTTTTGGGGGTTTTGGGATGAGGATGACAAGGCCTTGCAATAATGTAGGTGGCAGCATTCCAAATTCAATACTTTCAGAAATTACATTGAAAAGAAAGAGGGTCAGCTCCTTACAGAAACTCTTGGTTGGTCGTCGCTGCCTGCAGATTTGTTACTTCTGAGTTTCAGAACAGCATTCAGAACTTCATTGTAGTAACTTTGCTGTCACAAAGTGCTCTAAAGAGCACTTGTTTAAATAGATTTTAGAAGTTGAGAGGTTTTCTCTTCTGAGAAGTTGTAGGTGTAAAGTTTACTAGAAAACTCTGAGCAAAAGCAATTACTTGGTGATCAGTAATGAGATGGCCATTCATTTTTAGAGTGTCAATGGATTTTGAGTTTTGCTCACCTTCTTCCAACCACTTCCTTCTTGATCTCACAAAAGCCCTCTGGGCTTTTTGTCTGTAGATGTCATCTAATTTATTTTGGCATGCAATAAGCTGAAGTAACACCTCCTCAGAAAGGTTTTCGGTAGTCTTATCAGATATAGAAGCAATTTGACGTGACAGCCGATCTTCTTCCTGTCGTCTAAGTTTGGCAGGGTTGCTGCCATAGGATCTCATATAGTTGCGTATTTCAAATGTTAAGAGCTCCCATTGTTGGCCAAAGGACTTTTTTACAGGCTTTTTCCCAGTGAGACTTAATTAGATATGTAATATAATTTATGACATTTTTATGTAAAAGAAGGCTATTATTAAGTTGCCAGCACAAGGCTCTATGAATATGTAGAGTAGAAGAAACCTTAATCTTCAAAATAATTTCCTCATGGTCAGAGAAGGGAGCAGCGTGGACGTTAATGTGTATATCCAAGTCAAATTTCTGAGAGACGAGCCAATAGTCAAGTTGAGATTGTTTGGAGAGGTCTTTGGAGCTCCAGGTGTAAAATTTAGATAAAGGAAAAAATTTTCTCCGTGGATCGATTTGATTAAATTTTTCCATGAGATCTTTAAGGTGTGAGTTGGTTAGATTGGATCTCTTTGGTGGAAATCTATCCAAATTACTGTTTAATACAACATTAAAGTCTCCTCCAAAAATCAAAAAAGGATTAGGGAAACTTGTTCAACAAGTAAAGTTAATGTATGGTTTCATGTTATAAGAATTTGTGTTGAAGTCTAGAGACCCCAGGAAGAATAGCGACTGCTTTTGCAGCAGCTAATGGGGATCTTAATAAACTAAACTAATCTCAACTAAAGTATTTTCTCTTCTAGTATATCCAAACAGAGAGCACCATAATGATAAAGTGGTCCTGTGTCACAAAGGTGACATTTCTCACCAGGAAAGGTGCCTTTCAGATCCATGTGCTCCCCATAAGTCCTTGCCCCACTGAGTCCTCCAAAAAGGCAAGTCGTCCTTGCTGCAGTGAGACTCTTGTAGAAAACAGAAATCTCTTTTAAACTTCAAGCAAATTAGAAAGTTGCTTGATGAGATCTCGCTCAACTGCACATGCCAGATTTTGGAACAAGTAGACACTAGCCTACTACCGTAACTAGGTGCCAAAGGTGCTCACTGTGGTAATGACAGGCACGCGCTCCAATGCAAGGAGCGCTGGCCTCCTTAATCAGAGGCCAGAGCTGGCGTCTTCTTTCCAGGTCAGTCGGGGTGAGATCCTCTGCAAAGATTTTTGCCACACAAAAAATGGCAGGTACGTGGGTGAATCTGTCGGGGTCACCAGAAATCACACATAAACGGCAAAAGGTGCCGTGGCTTCTCAGGAAAAATCTGTGGCATCTAATGGCGCGTTTGAGACTGGTCCTAACTGGGATATTTATTTCCCAGTTGAAACTTCCTATTTCCGACATCAAAGCAGGTGCACGGTGCATGGTGGTGCATGACGCCGAAAGTAAACGAAAATCATGGCTGATCGTGACAAAGTGTGCACACAGTTGCACCCTCAGCAGTGCTTTAGGATGGCAGTTTAACTGCAACAACTGACATAAATAGCCCACACATTAGGCTACTAGTTCTGTGTTCCCCTCTGGCTGTATAAGTTGGTAGCCCTCAAGTCAGTCATTGTTGTAGGTTGCACTTCGTAATGTTTTGACATTTTTAACAATAACTTTTATGCAGAAAAGATGACTTTATGAGATTCTTTACTGTAGCCTAACCAGCTACCTAATGTGCAAAACCTATATTCTACATCAATGTGCATGCAGAACAGGTTTTACTATATGAACGTATGTATAATTTTAATTTAAATAAATGCAAATATACGTTTTATTGCCTTTTAGTTGATGGTTTGCCATTTACAAAGTGTGCTTCCATGGGCGCTGACATTGTTTTGTGTCGTCATTCAGCTGGTCCTCGCGCAGTCGGGGTAAAACATTTTTCTCCGAGTTCACAAGTAGGAAATCCGACTTCAAGTGGCGTTCCGGGGTACTTTTCCTAGTTGGAGGTCGGAAATTTCCCAGTTCCGAGTTGCCGGGAACGCAGCATTACAACCTCGCTCGGCCAGCTGTTTGTTTACAACTGGCCAGGTTAGCTACTGATACGTCCACAGACAGCTGTTGGACATCACTTTCTGTACGAACATTTATATGAGTCACAAGTACACAGAAGTGCTAATTAACAGTATAAACTGCAGCTTTCAGTAACTGTTGATACACCATCTTGGATCACGAAGTCGGGGTAGTGCGGGTTGTCCCGACTTCCCGAGTCGGAAATCCGACTTCAAGGGGCGTTCCAGTTGAAAATTCCAACTGGGAACTCGGAAATTCCGACTTGGATAAGTGTTTCCTGCACTCAGGACTCTGTTGCTGTCGGTGACGGACGGACGAAGCTACTGAACCCTCACTGTGCTGCTGCAGACGAAGTCCCCCTGACGAGAGCGAGTTAAAGACGCGGTAGGATCCACTCCACACAAGGAGATATTGTTGCTTTCTTCACTCTATGAACTCCAACATTAAGCGCTCCATCCAACAAACTAATGAAGGCTAAAAGCACAAAAATAAAAGGGTGCACTCAGGTTACCTGGGTCTTTTCAGATTGTTTCCCTTTTATTTTCATATTTGTTGACTAAATGTTATGTGATTTTTTGTATAATACACAGAAGAAAACTGAGCTATTGCGTTTTTGTTGTTTGTTTCATCAAATGTTCTGTATCTGTGGAGATCAGTATTTTCTGTGGTAATATTCATAGGTTAAAACCAAGATCATTCCTTCAGCCTGTCATTGTTTAGTAAGAGAGAGTGTGAATCATAATGTTCCTAGACAGGTTTATTATACAATGTGATGTCTCCTTCACCATTTTACCAAGTATTAGGGTTATAAGGGGGTTTAATACTTTAATACTGTACTTTCCTCATCACCAGCCTATGGTGAAAAGGCTTAAATAATAAATCAATATGCTCAAAGATTTACCATGTGGTCATTCAGAATGATCAGAGATGAACAGATTACCAGTCATATAATATTTAATCCAAACTAAGGAACTTGAAGGTCAGGACCTCATTGTTTTTGAAACAGAAACACAGTAAGCTCTCTCTCTACCTCCCTCAGCCCCCCCGGGGAAACATGTAGTGAGTCACCCTTTCCTATGAAATGGAGGAACTGAAACGTCTGTTAAGCACTCTACGTTCATTTCATAAATCCTCCCGTCACATCCCTTCTCTGTGCCTCAGTTCTCTGCTTTCAGCATAATTTTTTGTGGTTTGTGTCACAGAGTGTAGGGGAGGGTAACACATCAGCAGGTCTCCACATTTTTCACCCTGCTTCAGCCATGGCCAAGAAGGACTGTCCTGCTGGCAGCAAGTTGGACCACCTTGTAGGCGTCTGTATCTTCACCAAAACGAAACCCACACCTGAGCCTCAACCAAAAACAGGTGAGTTTTGCTGAACCTCTCTGGCATTTGAAAAAGATTTATTTTTGTTCTGTAAAAGTCTGGCTTTAGTCTCGAATCTTGTTGGACCTGGTTTGACTTGACATCTACTGGCCACTTTTTGATGTTGACTTGAATTCTTGGCTATTTAAAGTTCAGACATGTATGTCTTACCTGTATTTATTTTCTCCTCTGTAATGCAAAGTGTTCAGGTCACAGCTGCTAATAGACTTAAATATCTATGCACTCTTTAGTCATTATATAGTTATATAGGCACATGGCTCCTGCATTAAGATAAATACCTCTGTTGATCTTGAATAAACACTCTGTCTCATTTAAAAAAATGTCATCTGACTCAGATTTGGTTCTGACTGCAGCCGTGCTCCTTTAGGAACTAATAACTGCAAATAAATCTGTTTCCCTCAGAACCACCATTGACATTTGTGGTCCAGCTGAAAGCCACGCCCCCCACCCAGACCAACTTAATGATGGTCCTGAGTCCGGGTCTGTGGGTCTTTGTGGTGCTGGCTACACTGGGGTCCATCTTGGCTTTGATTGCCTGGTTCATCATATACAGTCGACAGACCAGCTACAGCAGCACCTCACGTAAGGCAAACGATATTGATGATTCATAGGATTTATTTGATTTGATTGAGTTTCTCAGCAGCTGAAAACATTTTAGCTGTTTCAGAGGCTTCTCTGCTCTCACAAGAGTGTAATTCTTAGGAAAACAGAAAATTTGAAAATTCTTTCCAGTAAATTGTTTGCATTTTCAAATTTTGGCATTAAAAATTGGCTATGTTACTTTATTCTGTCAGTATCAATAATTAAAAGGCTAAACTTGTTTAACTCTTATAGAAGCAGCTGCTGCTAGCCATATGTTAGTCACAGATATTCATATCAGATGCAATAATGCATCAGCCCCAGAGATAATCCTTTGAGAGATGATAATTGATCCTTTATGACTTATTAAATTCAGTGACACATTTTACATTAGGATATTTAGTTTTACAAGTGTTCAATTCTCTTTCTGTAAGTGGGGCATCTGACATGCACAACGGGCATCTGAGAGTAGTTTGGAGGAAGTGGGGTTGCAAAGGGGCAGGTGATGAAGTGTGACGTTCATCACAGTAGAAACTCCACCGTTTCTGTTCTCTACTTGAGGCGTCCCATGGGTCAGCCCTGCTTTCTTACCAGCTATTCTGGTGTCAACACACATCCGTTGGTTAGGCAGGACAAATTAGATCTCCACATGACCTTGAAAACACTGAAATGGACAAAAAAAACACATGCACAGAGGCACTGACAGCAAAGTAGCTTGCACTTGGTAGTATAACAGCTTTAGATATTATCTTTCTATCCATAAAGTCAGATGTCTGTGTGTATTTACTTTGTGAAATGTGGTGACAGTCAGTGACCAGCCATTATATACAGCAACTCCTTTGTGTGGCCGTTGTATTGATGAAAGTTTACTGTATATCAGACTGAAAAGCTTGGGCTTCTGTGCCTTAAATGATAAATGTGCAAACATGATCACAACTGTAATTTGAACTTTCTGAAAAAAAGCAGCTCCTGTGCAGTCTTGACACAGTTAAATATTAACAAAAAAATCTCAGGATTAAGGAAGAACAAGATTCACTTTATCAACAGCATGCTTTTGTCCTCATTGAGTAAATTGTCTGTCAATAGATCTTTTATACACAGGACAACCAGCAATGCAGAAAACTAGATTAGCAGAGTGGAGGTATTCAGCTTCGTCCACTTAGTTGTTGTGAAACTCATCATTTTTTCACAATACTGGAGTCTGAAGCTTGTCTTGTACGGTTTAAAATTTTTATTTTACACTAGTTGATATAGCCTATAAGTGAAAATAATATGGCATTGCAAGTATCATCAGTAGTTTTGGTATGGCCCAGGTATTGGTCTTGGGACTTGAAGAGTTAGATTGGTGCATCCCTAGTAAACACAATGTCTTTTTGACTCTCACACTCTTCCATTAAAAGCTGCCTTTAAATTAAGATCACTTGTTGGAAATAAATACAAGCATGTGCGCATGAATCTCCTAAGAAGCATAATATAATGATGATTTTAAGACAAAACTAAAACTTAAACTGCTAAAAACTAAACTGCTAAACTTCCATTGTTTGTTGCCATAATGTAAAGTTATGCAGACAAGCTATATATAGACCCTGAACTTTCAGGGTTAATATGTTGCCACACTGGATGTGTGTAGATTATTATGTGCATTATCTATTATGAGACCATTATGCTTCCTTAAATCATTTAGTTTCCTGGCCAAATAAATGGGGTCTGTAATTTATATCAGTATTCAGTGATCAGTACTTCAGTTCAGTCTTAAGATCCACACGTAAGGTAAAGGAGATCCTATTCATTTTTTAAATCGATTTGAATATTCAGTGACACCCTCATGTTTGAGTTGTTTGCATTGCAGAGGACGTTGAGCAACAGGATCCTCTTCAGAAAACAGAGCCACCTTCCAAAATCTACCCACCGCCTTCAGAAAGAAACGGTCATGCAGAGCTGTTGCAGCAACCCACAGGGGCCCCTTCCTCCTGCCCTCACCTGCACCTGGGGGCACAAACAGGCTTTAAGTGGGAGGAGGGCTTCACTGCTTGCAGGGACCATGCAAAGCATGCTTTGACAGAGGTGGCCGGAGGTCTGTCTGCATGTAGAACAATGAGGGAACACAGGGTCCCACTTCCTGCCACAGAGCTGGGTGGAACTGCATTAGTTACAACTAAAACTATGTAAGTGTGTGTGTGTGTGTGTGTGTGTGTGTGTGTGTGTGTGTGTGTGTGTGTGTGTGTGTGTGTGTGTGTGTGTGTGTGTGTGTGTGTGTGTGTGTGTGTAAAAAGCTTTTCTTAACTGCATGAACTTGGCACATTGTGCTCAATGTGGTGAGTTTTTTCATAATGCAAATTTTGAATATCTCTCTTTTCTACCATGTTTTTATGGTTTTTAAATATTTGAATTTTCTACAGCTGCTGTTTTTTCCTCTGCACTGTTTGAAAAATGCAAGTGTTATGATGTAGATTGGTGTCCAATCATACAATGTATGACTGTGTATGTTTTAGTGTACTTTACTGCAAAGTGTTATGAAAAGATGGAACAAAGAAACTGCTCTGAATCTTATGCTATATGTCAAACATTTAATAAAACACAAAACTAAAGTCATCACTGAAATATTTCTGATGATCAGAAAACAAGATAGCACGGTTGTGGTGTGAAAGAGAAATGTTCTCAGATCTCCACTATATTATGATAAGTACTAGGAGTAGTTTGGATATAGTTTCACTGTCTCTGCAGCAGAAAAGGCTATTTACATGGTAAATAATTTTGTCAAAGTTTCTCAATCAATGAGCTTCCTGCAGGCAACATCTAAACATAAATGGAGAACTGTTCAAAGTAAAGTCAAGAAGAGTGCATTCAATAACCCCCATTATTTGGATTCCTTTTGGAGAGAAGTGATCATGTGGTCTCTTGATAAATCTCAGATGACTCTCACACTAAAATCCATGAAGCTGTGACAATAACTATGTGTGAGTTATAGTCCAGCACAGGAGCATGGCAAAGGTTCCCATGTATGTTACAATTTTTAAAAAGGCATGTGTCATTTAAACCCATGCCATTTTATTAGAACCATTTAAAAAGAAAGCTGCACTACCTAAAACACTTCAAGGTGCAATTTACAGCCATTATTTGTGGAATTTGAAAATGTCTTACTTTGGCGCCCCTGAGTGGTAGCATAAAAATGAACTCCGTGCCAGACAGCTAATAAGCCCCTCATAAAGTGAGCCTCATTAGAAAATTATGCGTTCCCAGTCTTTGAAAAGATATTGCTATACTTTAGGCCAGTTTTACAGTTTGGTTGTGTTCAGTTTTACTTTCCATGAATAACAGGTCAAATATAATGATGCAGAGTACAACACATCCACAGTGATCTCTAAAAAATGTTGTGTAAAAATATCTCTGTCCCATAGAAGAGGAGGGGCTTATTTACAGCACTTATTCCACCACAGCAAACATCTTAAATGATATATAACAACATCTGAAGGTGAAAAATTTGACAAACATTTAATTTTATGTGGCCGAGGAAAAGCTGTTGAGGGGGGAAACCATCAAAGGAGAAAGAAAGAACTAAGACCCTGTGGCAGCCACGTTTATCATTATATCTGGACATAAGTCTCACTTTTAACACGCCTGCTTGTTCCACTGCTGCTGACCACCCCTGAATGAACAGAGCTGTCCGAAGTAACCCGGCAGTGCTGATCCAGACGAGTACAGGCTATGACTCACTTCTACGACGTCTACTTCCATTGTCCGGTGATCACAGGTAGGTACTGGGGTTGTCAGTGACAGCCAGGTGGAAGTACTCTGGTGGGCTGTCCCCCTGCAGGCTGTGGTTGGTCTCCCTCCAACCAACTTTGGTGGAGAGGGTCTTTTTGATACCCTCACCCCCGTCTCCACGCTTCTCCAGACTGGACACGATCATATCTGCCAGGTCCTGCTGGAGCCGCTGGAAGTTCTCCCTGAGACAGTAACATGAGGATTATTTTTGGATAATAGATAACAATGTGGGAGGATGTAAAATGGCCAAAATTGTGAAAACACGAGTCCCTATAAAGTGTCAGTGTTCACATGAGATGTGTTTGGAGTATATCTCCATGAGGCTGTGTTTTACTCACGCTGTTGGTGGTGTTGGCAGGTTGTATTTCCCCCCAGTTACTCCTGTTAACCAGTATGTCATCTCTTTGCCTTTACCCTGTGGGTCAGGTACAAATGGACACACACAGACACACACAGAGGAAATGAGAGTTGTAACCACTATCTGTACGGTTTACATTTGTTGTAAATCCCTTGATAGATGCGTTCATAAAAAAATCAAAGCAAACCCAGCTAACCTTCAGGTACGTCTCTCCTCTTTTTTCAAACTCAAACTTGCAGTCTGTCCTCTGCAGGATGTTGATGGTGGACTGGCTGACATGAATTCTCAGAGCTGGAAAGAATCATGAGAGTCAAACCCTCAGCTCTCATTAATTATGTGGAAATTAATTGAATATTGTGTTAGTGTGTGTGTGTGTCTGTGTGTTGTTGCTTACGCAGGCCTGTGGATTCCATGCGTGAAGCGGTGTTGACTGTATCTCCAAAAAGACAGTAGCGAGGCATTTTGTTCCCCACCACTCCTGCTGCACAGGGTCCTACACACAAACACACACAAACAGCCATTAATGTTTTCCTTTTCAATTTCATCTAATTGATAAAAATTAAATAATTTTACCCAGCCATGTATCTCTTGGTGGCTCCTTAATTTCTAAACTTTTCATTTACCATCATTTACAACATCTATGATAATAAGAAAAGTGTGTCTGATTTGTCTTATCTTTTATATTATAAAGCACATGCCAAACACAACTATCTATGAAAGCATTCCCTGTGATAACTAAATTCTGTGTTTTGAGTCTTTCCCACAGACACATATAGACACTCTGTGCTTGTTCACATTTTATAATAAAAGTTAAAGATTAAACAAAAATAAACTTAAATAATTTTACCAACTGCTTGGAAGCAAAAGGAATTTTGTGAATAAATCTTCAAGCTGTTAAAAGAATGTACTCTATTTTTATAGAATTCACTTAAAAGACTGACTCGTCTAAATTTATTTGCCACTTCTATGGATACATATTCTGTTAGTGTTGCACATCCATGTCACAAAAAAAGTAATTTCTTTTGCCATACAATACACTAATACTAAAATTTGAGGGAAGTTTATGGGCAAGAATAAGCATTACATTAAATAAGATAAAACACTGATGAATTTCTGTTACCTGAATGCACACCAATACGGATCCACAGAGGGATGCCAGGCAAGTGCTGCAGCTGAAATGTCCCTACAAATGCCAGGATGTCCAGGGCCATGTGGGCGATGTCCACTGCATGCCTGTCGCCGTTGCGTTTGGGCAAACCTGATGCAACCATGTACGCATCTCCAATTGTCTCAACCTGAGAGACGAGGAATGAATAGCTTTATTAAAATGATCTGTATTCGGTAAACACGAAAAAAGTAATGAAATAATCAGCCGTTTGTACTAGTCCAACTTCCAACTGTTTCCAGGTTTTAGATTATAAAGGACTAAGGATACTAAAATACCTTGTAGACATCATGGTGGTCAAGGATGCTGTCAAAGTTCTTGTAGATGTCGTTGAGCATGTCGACCACCTCCATGGGGGTGCTGTAGTGGCAGAGGGTGGTGAATCCTACAATGTCGCTGAAGTAGATGCTCACCTCCTCAAACAGCTCTGGCTCCACTCTGCCCGTCTCCTTCAGTGAGCGCACCACTGGGCTGGAGAGACACAGGGAGAAGGGAAATTATTGATGTTAATTGATGGTTTCATTTAAAATTAAAATAGCTGTCAGTTACATTTACATTAAAGGGATATGACATGTACAATTACAGCTTTGCTTTTGAGTTATAGGTCAGGCACTTGATCACTCAAACGTTCTTAAACAGCTTCCAGCTTCCAAGATATGTGACATGTGAGGAACACAAGCGAGACAATAGAGAAATAAACAACAGAGAAATTAAAAGAGAGGAAATAAAAACAGACATTTATAAAAAGACTTTAAGCATACAAAGCTATAAAGAAAGTTTTTTTTGGCAAACGTGAGCAAACAGTTGCCTATTTACACTTCCAGCAGATACGTAGCAAAAATTCATTTCGAGTTGTGATTCATAGGACTTGACTAATTTAATTCCTGGTGGACATATCTAGCTCTTTAGCTCTTTAATGCTCCACTATAACCAGCTAGTTGCAAATTTGTCTACCTCTTGGTGCTCAGCACATAGTGGGTCTATCAGCAGATTCACTATAAGCTGTTACAGCTGCTGCTGCTGCTGCTGCTGCTGAAATAAACATACTGATGATAGAGGTTGGTCATAAAACCAAAATATTAGTTTTTTCCAATTGCTAACACACTAAAATGACATGCACAGCACAATTATTTAAACTGACACACAGAGAGCAACACTTCTTCTCAAGTCTCAAAAAGTCTAAACACAGTTTCTGCTTTACACACATTTTGCATTTCAAAATGCCACTTTTTAAATGCACTGAACACAGTTCTCTGCATAAGACACAACAATCTGACATAAAGTCACATGTTTGCCATTTCAAAACACTACCAATCAAAATGACACTACATAAGCTAATTGGCAAATTACATGTGCCACCTGGCCAAACACCTCAATGGTTAATTGTTAACACTGCAATCAGATTTTAAGCACTTTGAAAAGACCACAGGTGAGCACCTTTTTTTACAACAACAATGGAAGACGTTGCAGAGAGAGGAAGATGAAGAGGGAGGTTGAGAATAAGATGGGGAGGAAGAGTGAGAGGTAGGGGTAGAGCAGGTAGGAGTTCATGGCCAAAGAAGACAAACACTTTCAAATGAAATCAGAGCAACATTAGTAGATCGTGTCATCAACCACGGGCTGACAATGCGTGAGGCTGGACAGAGAGTGCAGCCAAACTTGAGCCGTTTTACTGTCGCCTCTGTCATCAGGACCTTTAGACTGGAGAACAGGTATGTAACCAAAATTTCATGTATTACACCCCATGTCATAGTGTATCAGTTGGGTGACCCCTGTTTACTTAGGGTATGACATCAGCCATTCATGAACTGAACAAGTTTCCTGTACAATGTACTCTACTGTGGGGTTAAATATTTAGGCTGCGTTGTCCAAGCCCAGTATATATTTTTATTTCATTTTTTCTAAAGGACTGAGAGACGACACCATGGTGGAGGAAGGGGCCAAATGTTCACCAGGGTGCAGGAAGCTAGCATTGTAAACTTGGTTTTGGAACATAATGAAATCAGATTACGAGAAATTCAAAGCCTGTATTGAAAAATAAAATAAAGTTTCAACAGCATGTGTGTGTATCTGCAAATATGTCTGTGAACAATCTGATACAGATTTTAGTATTATGGCAAAGCATACAAAAGATGGGGGTGCTTTTCATTATGCCCAACAGTGTGTAGTTGGTTAGGCAAAAATTTGGTAATATGAATGAAGTGTGTGCCATTTCATGCAAAAGTTTGATTTTGATAATGCTATGTGTAGTTTCGGTTACAGTGCTTCATTTTGCAGGATATATGAGGTATTTTGCAGTTTGGGTGTGTGGTTTTGTGAATTGTGTTAAGTATTTTGATAAAACCACACTAGTTTGCAAAATTGTGTGTTAGCAATTGGAAAAAACTGTAAAACATACTAAATGCTCTTTAAGACTGAGGGGGATGGCAGACTCGGGTGATAATTCTTTGTGGGTTTGTCAGTAGGAGAGATCCTTTTCACATAAACTTAGTCAATTGATCCTTTGTAAAACAAAAAATAAACAATGAGAGCAGCTTTAAAACAAGTCTCTGTTTTCAGCTGCCCTCTGTAATATGTCAGCAGATATAATCCTACCCAGGAAGAAGCATAAAGTTGAGGCGATCAGCTCTGTCCCTCTCAGCTTTGTACAAAGAGGTTCTCTCCTCCACCAGACGCTCCAGAGTCCTGGAGTACATCTGCAGGCGACGGATCAGGTTGTCCATGTATGTCTCACTGGCTTGGTTGTGCAGGTTACTGTGTCAAAGGAAAAATATATTAACTTATTATCACTCTTTACACATTTAATGATGATATAATAGTGAAAAGTGCAACAGGAATGAAATCAAAAGAAATTATTTTCCCAGTTTGGCATGTAAGAACTGGCCTGTCCTGCACATATGGGTGTAATGTTCTGGAGGTCACATATTTTGTTTTCGGGTGTCCGCCTATATTTGGCCATGTAGTGAATAAGTGTATAAGAGATAATTAAAAGTCTGCCTAAATGAATGTGTGGTGTTGACGTACCTGAAAATCTTACCCAGAGTTAACTCTATTCTCTTAAAATCCGGCCTCCGTTCAGGGTCTTCATCCCAGCAGTTTTTTATCAGAATGTACAGCTATACATACAGAACAAAGATATTTTACATTATTATTATTTCTTTATTTAACTTGATGAGTCCAAGCAGATTTACTTTATAAACCCTGATGCTCAGAGTGTCAAATGTCCTTCACAGTGTTTGGTGGCTCTCTTACCTCAATCTCCTTCTCTGATGCGCCATCAAAGCTGAGGTCAGGTCTAAAGAAGTTCGTCCCACTGGGATGCTGCACTCTGTAGATCTTCTCTGGGGGATTGGATGACATCAAGATGATCATGGTGTGCTAGACTTGGTTGAGAGCTGATTCTGAGATCAATTTATGGTCAAGTGTTCTCAAGGGCAACGACATGCCAAAATATCCAGGCTTACCTGCAGGATCAGAGCTGCTCTGTGTATAAAACGGGGTCTGTCTCATAATGATCTCATGAGCAATGATGGCATAGCTATAGACATCGCCTTTTTGAGACACCCCATCTTTTCGAAGATGCTCCGGGGCCGTCCACACGTCTGAAAGGAGAGGAGAGGAGAGGCTGAGTCGCTGGCACTTCCAATGTTTAGATCAATAATCAAACCCAACCATGAGGAAAAACTCAGTCTCACCTCTGCCTGGCCTCAGGATGGTGTGACAGCCAAAGTCAGTGATCTTAACAACCATGCGGTTATCGACCACACAGTTGGTGGACTTGAGGCGACCATGGACCTCAATATTACTGGAGTGGAGATATGACATGCCCTGTAGAAGATATAAAGCAGTAGGACAGTGGAGAGTAGGGTGGTTAAACCAGGATGGTTATACAAAGTTATACTCTCCTTAAAATGTACTGTAAGTCAAGATGGTTGTACAAAGTTACACTCTTTGAAATCTACTGTAAGTGAGGTCAAGTGAGTAAAATACACTAATTATTATATTTACAACATGTAAAACACAATAAATCAAGCCATGTTGATAAGAAAAATACATTCTGGAATTCATATTATTTTCCCATTTGGTCCTAAATGAGCAAAAGGTACAGTGTGTGAAACTTTGGTACAAAAAACAAACAATACCTTTGCTATGTCATACATGACTGATATCTTAAACTCCATGTCCATGAAGGTGTCGTCTGGGTAGGAGATCCTGTCATTCAGAATGTACTGAGGGGAGAAAACAGATAAAGACGTTCATATTTAATCACTTTTACTTCTCTTCCCACATGATACTCAGTACATGGAACTGTAAAACACTCAAGCACAACAATTCTGTGTGTGTGTGTGTGTGTGTGTGTGTGTGTGTGTGTGTGTGTGTGTGTGTGTGTGTGTGAGTGTGTGTGTGTGTGTACTCATAAAACTGTGTGTCCACCTCTTATCAAATGAACAGTGAAGTCATTGTAAGCAGAGGAGAACTGAGGCCACTGAGCTCTGTCATAAATAAATTCACAATGTATTTAAAGGCAGATTTGAAATAAACATGAAAGACTAGGAACAAAATAACAATGACTATGACAAAAAAGAAAGGTCTTCATAGATGCATCCCAAGCCAGTTTTTAAAATGTAAAAAGACAAAAAAACTCTAATTATAAATTACTTAGAGAGTTTTTATACTTCCACTGAGACTATACTTCTCAAAATGTGTCATCTTAATAAAAGGAATGTAATTATTTGTCCTATCTCCTGTCCCATTGTGTAACTTATCTGTCGATGTGCTTTTGAGATCAACAAACAAACATAACTTTCCTGAAAGAGTTAAAGATGTTTTGCATTTTTCAATGTCTCCAAAAAATGTGTGGCTTGATCAAATAGTCTGCAGGGTCTGATTTACAGGGAAGGTGTCAGACAGTGTGAGTGATGGTCTGCTCTTACCCTGAGGGAGCCCCTCTGACAGAGCTCAAATACCCCAAACACACCGTACTCAAACTTCACCGTGCCATAGAACTTGGTCAGGTTGTAGTAATCAATACGCAGCAGCTGAAACATGAAGAAATTGAGGTGAATTGAATGTGAAGCTAAAAGGTGGATGTAGGGCCACCAAAACTACAATGTGAGTTAAGGATTTTGTACTTTTTTTATGCTATTTGTGCTTCTTCATGCAATAAACAGGAAATCTGCACATAAGGGTGACAGAAAGTAAGAAATGTACCCACAAAAAATGAAAGAGTAGTGTGGTCAGAGTCCATTATATAAGAGATCAGTTGCTCTCATGGTTTAAAAACTGAATGACACAAAGGTGTCCTCTTACAGTGTTGAGCTCAATCCTCTGGTCCTCCGTGAAGTCTCCGTCCTCCTGCTTCAGCTCTTTCAAGATTACAGGCTGAGGAATACAAAGAAATAAGACATACTAAAACACTGACTGAAAATACACGATCATCTCTTTCTTTTTATTTTTTATGTTACTAAAAGTTGGAAGGTTGGTACCTTTTTGTCATAGCGGCCTCTGTGATTGAAGTAAGCGCTGTCCTTCCTCTTATCCTCATCAATCTGTTACACACATAAGTACACACCCACTATCATGTACTTGTTTCACTGGATGTAATCTCATCAATTTTAAAGGAGACATAATGTAAAAGAAAATATTGAACCCCATAAAGCCTGATGGATGCAGCTATTGCTATTTTTTACATTATTTAATTTCACTAGTCCCCATTTAATTTGAAGTTGTATCTATCTATCTCTGAGCTCAACTGATGTTTTTTGATGAAACCGTTTACCTTCAGAGAGACCTCCTTCTCATCCAGTGGACCAATCAGATGCGGGTTGATGTGAGACCACTTCTTCTGCATAAGACGCTCTTTTCTGTTCTGCCTACATTATTCAAGGTACAAGGTACAATTATTCACACACATACAGTGAATTAGTACATCGACAGTGAGTACATGGGATATTTGTGGGATACCTCTCTTGCTTTCAGAGTGCATCCAATCACATTACACCTTTATATGGCTCATTGAAGAAATGTGAACATGGAGGAACAGGTAATTCATCTGGTCTTTACGTTTCCTGAACTTCAAGTAAAACCATCAATTTAAACTCTGGTCAGAACTGCTATTTACCTGTAGAAGATGAGAGCGATGGCTGTCACCACGACAACACTGAGACTCAGGACGATGACAATCACATCCTGCATATTGAAGCCTGGAAGTATACGGATTAAACAAACATGCACAGTCTTATCTGGAACAAAGACCATAAAATCACACAATAAATTATATCTTCAGACTTTAATGGTGTTTTGTGTGCTCTGTATGCCAAAGCTTGCTAACCTTGCTTCAGGGACTCTACATGGAGTCGCTTGAAATCTCAAACACTCACACAAACAAAAACTATGCTGTGAGGTCATGAGAAGAGTGGGGTGTAAAATTACACTCACAGACCCGAGAGAAACTGTGCTGTGTCAGGCCACAGTGATGCACCACATCACCAACCACACTACCTCTACACCATCAGTGTATATGTGCGTGTTACCATCTGAATTATCCGGTAAGGCAGGAGGCAGGCGACCCCCTTTCCAGGGCAGGCTTGGATTTGGGTTCATCTCTATGGTTTCATTTTGTGATGTGTCAAACACCAGCAGGGTTTCATACTGGAGAGACACAGAGGCAAAGCATAAAAACAAGCGTTCACATTGACTGTGCAAATTGCTAAATGGACAGTAGTCTCACCTGGCCAGTTACATTTGTGTAAATCATTGAGAAGTTAACATCTCTGTCACCATACTCATCGAGCACATAGTGTCCTCCCATACCTGGTGGACGCAAACACACACACACACACACAACAAAGAAAGCCTGTTTATTTCCTGGAAATGGAAATAATTACAGGTTCATCACATTTAAATTGGATGAACTACAAATGTTTATTGTGAAATGCACAAAAAAGTTGCAGACACAATTACTGATGATTATCCTGACTCATGCTAAAATTTATAAAACATTATGCAGTTTGAAACATTTGGAGGGCATCAACCATCCTCGAGCATGGTACGGAATCATTTTCAAATCAGATTAAATCAGATTGGGCAACAATAAAACGAACAACAAAACAACGGCAAGTATATGTTCACTGTGATGTGACACTCTCTGAAAGTTGTTAGACAGTAACCGACAGTATTTTCAATTTATATTTGTTGCTAAAACATGAATAACCATCTCAAACCTAACAGCTTTTACAAACACAGAACACTGTGAATTCATTGAAGATCCGAACTAATGTTAACTATAAATATTACAGTTTTGAATGCTCAAAAAGCTAAAAAAAAAAAAAAAAAACTTATGATGATCCCACCCACTGTGTTTGCCAGTTTTGTAGGCAGGTCATTGCTCTAACCTGTAGCATTTGTGTTGGAGTTTAAAATAAGCCTCACCCATGCAGGCTGCACCCTCCTTACCTTCATAACCTTATTCTGTCTGGGTTTGCTTCATGTTATTTTGCACTGTAACTCACTGGAACAATCATACACACCCTCAAAGGAAATGTTTCGAAATGGGTTGACACCCAGAGGCACATCATAGGATCCCTTTTGACGTCGCTGACTGAGCATCTTCTCTCTGAGCACTTTGCCAAACAGCAGAGCCCCATCATGATACCCAGCCATGTAGTCGTTTATCTGCCCATTAGATAGACAAAAAGAGTCATAGAGTTATGCAAGACCTGTTCCCCTACAAAGTTGTGGGTGTTTAAGTTGTTGCTCACCGTGTAGTTGTACGTTGAATTTAAGCCATAGCTGTAGTTCCTCTGTGCCAGAGTGATTACCAGCACATCCTCCATACCCTTAATGGATGTTGTGTTGGAATAATACTCAGGGCTGGAGGAAAGTAAAGGGTGTTATTGTGAACAGAGTTAGTTCTACACATTCAAAATGTCACAACTCAAGTTTTACATTGAAAAGACTCATGAAGCTTCATGGTTACACTGTATGGACAATATGTTAAAATCATAGACAGGCTTACTTGTAAATATCAAGGAGAATGAACATGATGTCCTGATGAATCTGGCCCACCTTCCCCTTTATTGAAACAATGTCATCAGGGCTCCCACATAGGATAAAAACTAAAGTAAATAAATAAAAAACAGGAAAGGAAACATCTGAGTTGTACTGTATATTTAACACACTTCTTTTCAAGCACTGGTTAAAGTATTTAAGTTAGACTAGTATCTACATCAAGTCTAGTACAAATTGACTTTCCATGGTGGAGCTACATGTACTGTATGTTAAAAATATATGAGAAACTGTGACAAACAAATTTTAAAGTTATATAGTGGACAGGTGAGGAGCAAATGTGTCATTAAAAGTTATTCTAGCAGCCAAACTGAGCTACATTTTGGAGAACAAGACAAAGAGTCTACAGCCATGACAGCAGTTCTGTGACACTGTACTTTAGCACTGTGGTGCATTGACCTAAATTCTAACATCATGATTACAATGATAACGCTAACATGATTATGCTAAGCAGCTATTATGTTAGTTTTAGGTGTGAGTGTGTTAGCATGGCTAGGATTTGCAGGTATTTAGCCATATACCAAAGTATTAGACAAACTTTTTGACCTGGTGATGGAGCTAGTTAAAAAGTTAAAGACAACCAAAGTGATTAAAATTCATCCTGAGTGAGACATTTATGTCTGTACCAAATTTATATAAGATAAAATAAGATAAAATGAGATGAGACCAGCCTTTTTTGTCTCACAGGTGAGAAATTTCAAACATTACAGCAGCAAGTGGATAGCATAGAATAAAGTAAAGTGATAAGCGATATTAAACATAATACTAACAATGTAAAATAAATTATACAATAATAAATATATTTTTACAAACATTAAACAAATTACCAAAAATTAAACAGCTTTCCATTCATTATTAGCATAAGTTGCTACAATTCTTAACAGTCCCTGTTAAATTTGGTGTTGATCTGTCAACTGGTTGTATGTCAGATTGATCACATCACTCATTTGGGACAGAAAAGCTGTTGCTTTCAAAGTCAGTGTACTGGTGAAGGGATAGATCAAGTAGGTCGATAGAAGATTTGCAAAGTGATTTCATGGTAACTTGGAAAAGTCTTTTCGTAATACAAAAATACAGTAGCTTTTTTTAAACATGGCATGGCTACTGTATTTTGCAGTTTATTTAGAACCACTTATTTTAAAATGCATTTTGATATATCTTTGTCCATCCCTGATGGGCGCTGAAGGAAAAGTAGGCTTCATCCTTTGGGAACCATGAATGTCTGTACAACATTTGATTGCATGACTGCAATCCATTTAATAGTTGTCGAGATATTTCAATCAGGACGAAAGTAGTGGCCAGATGAACACATCAATAGACCAACATTGCTGTTCCCAGAGAAATGCAGCTCCAAATAAACATCGTGTTTCGGCACAAACCCTCTGCAACCTTCAGTATTTTACATTGCCATGCTAATGTTCAATTAGATTGTTTACTCATCTCTAGTGTAGATATTAGATTGTGTTTTTTTGTTATTATGTCATTTGGTTGGTCAAGCTTTGTTGGAGGAATGACATAGATCAGGAAGAAATGCTTAGTGTAACTCAAAGTTCAGAAATACTCACTGTTGCTGTATCTTTTGTCAGAGGTAAGGGCATTGTACAGCTCTTCCTCCCCACGCAGCATCTTTCTGTGTGTCTTTGATGCAAAGCTGGCAGAGGGTGCTTCCAATGCGTTGATGTACCTGTGACAAAAGCAAGCAGATCAAACAAAAAAGTGACACATGCTGGAGCACTGAATGAAGCTGAAGCAGTCACTCAGGTGAACTGCAGCCTGTGTTGTCTCACCAGAAGCAGTCCTCACTTGCGTTGCTGTGCTTCTTGTAAACATAGACCTGCTCCCAAGCATCCTTAAATGGTAAGGTTTCATTCACAAAGTTGAGCAACAAGTCAGAGGTCTTGCGTGCCGGAGGCAGAATTCGGGTCAGTTTGGTCTTATAATCACAAGACAGGCCGAAGCTCCCGGCAGAGATGATGGGAATGCTCAAGTTCAGGCCAATTTCATCACTGAGGCAGATAACAGGGTGAAAAGTCATACATTTGTCAGTTGATCAGTGGTAAATAATTAATAAAGACAAACAGAGTCATACTCACTCCACTAACTGGAAGGTGGCATAAGTGCAAGAAGGCCCCAACATGACGCATCCAACTTCACCATTATTCTGCAGAAAGATACAGTACTGTAGTTAATCTGTCATCACAGAAGCATTGTGTCATTATCACTGCCATGGTTCAGACACAATACCTCAAGAGGAAACTCAAGAAAAAAATTTTTTTTTTTACAGTAACATATTATCACTGCTCTGTGATTTCAATCCCTTTTTGTAGTTATTTCATGACTGAAGTGCTGCAGTCAGTCTTTTCCCTCAATATCATGTCTGATTCTACTTCAGTTTGTGAAGTACATTTCCCAGCACCTACATTTCCCAGCACGCATTTTGATCCCCTGTAAATTTAGCAGAGTTGTCCTAAAAGTGACATCTACTACAAAACAAACATATCCTAAGAATATCCTGAGGATCCTGTGGCTGCATTACATTTTGGTTCATTTAGGCTGCTATTGGTGGAGATATTTGCACTCTACTACTACGACGGCTTGTAATAGAGATATTGTTGGTGCAAAATGGTGTGTCTGAAGAAATGCAGTTGAACATTGACTGTTTGGTCCTGACTGCTTCTTAACTATCCTGGAAATAGTTTGACTAGATGCCTCATTTATAACTTTCTATTTAAGTGAGCAATGGTAACCATCCTGTCATGGAGCAATAGGCATTTAAATGTGCCAGCTCAAGGTTAATCTATGGATAATAAACCATCAAACTGCAAATAAAAGGAATTTGTTATTACTGTACGTTTTATGGCTTGGATCTTATCAGTACTCATGTACATTTCTACACTAAGATTTTAGAAATTACAATGCTGTTCAGTGCCTCTTCGCCTGATGATTTGTTACCACAACACCTTTGATTATTTTGATCTTAAAGCGTGCACTAAAATAAACACTTTAAACACTCTTTAGACATCTTTTAAACACACTCACATACAACCTCTTGAGTATTGCCACTCCCTCACAGGTGCTGCTCCCACAGCCCTGCCGTTTAAACACAGTAGTGTCAAACCCGGTATAGGTGGCCGTCAAAGTGAAGTTGAAACCTTGGGACATGGAAAGAAGATACTAATATCAAAAACTGACTCATTGATTTCTTTACAGCCTTTCTTTTAGCCTGTTAAGATTTGATTAGACTGACTTTATATTCCAATAGTGTAAATGTAGTCTTTAATTTCTCCCACAAAGAATTTTTAAAAATTGCATTCACAGCAGCATCAAGAAAAAATGTGAAAAATGCAAAGAGTTTTATTTGGTAATAATAAGATGACTAGCCTCTGAGTAAAGATGATGTCTGTAAGAGTAAAGTTGCTTGTGTTAACACAACATTTGACATATGTTTCTTTTGCACAACTGGTATATCAGCACTGGTAATGAAGAATTTCAACACCCCATGTCCCTGCATTTCCCCCATATTCAGAATATACTTCTAACACGCCCAGTACACTGTCTGTATGTCTTTAAAATATAGATAAAATGAAGGCTAATTCACTGAATTTAAAAGCCCAATCATTTTCTAAATCCATTTAAAGTGTTTTATCATTATTTTCTATTAAAGTGTTATCCAGCAAAGGAGAAAAAGTTAAATATAGAACCAAGTCAGAATTAGCCTCAAATCCCTGACCCTCTTTAAACAAGTAACATAAATCTTGATTGCTGATTGCGATTTTAAATTACATTACTGTCTCAACATTCTTTTAAATCATTTACACAGCAGTGATGTTGTTTGTAACAAGCAACTTGACTTTGAAGTTCTGTATTTTAATGGCTGTTATTGCCAGCTATTTAAAACACATCTGCTGATGTCCAACCATGTCATTTGCTTCATAAACATTATATGGGCTCAATCAAAAAGCCAAGCTTGATTATTAAGTTCTGTTTTGTTGTTTTAAATTATCTTATTTTGATGGGGGGGGGTGTCATTTTCTAAATAATTTGCTTTTTATTGGCTGCTGCAAAGAAATGTGTTTGTAAATTGGATCAAATAATAATAATAATTATGTTTAAAGTAAATTCAGCCTTATTTGGGAACTATCATTCCATACCATGTTTAAGGTTCTCCTGCCTGTCCTTTTCAATGGCTTGTTCCACGGCCTCCTTCACATACGCCAGACTCCACCCATAAGTATTGTCTTCAAGAAGCACAACATTCATGTTGACTTTCACCGACAAACAGTCATCCAGCATCTTGTTGGTCACCGTCATTGTCAGCACTCCCAGGTAAAGTAAACTGTGCAAGCTGTACATTTTGATCCTTGAGATTTGGCCTTTTTCCTCAGAATATTGTCTTTTCCACTGTTTCTACATGTCAAAAACTATATATAACTCTGTTCAGATAAATAAAAACCTGAAGGCAGGTGTTCACATTAGCCCGTCTGATCTGATCCTCTCCACTGACGACATAAGTCCAAAAACAGAAGTGAATAGGGTTCTTCAGTGACTAAGCAGTCTCTTGATTCAATATCCAGCAGATAACAGAAGAAAATAAACTTTGTCTGAGATCTTGCACCTAACAGCTTTTAGTAAATACAAAGGAAAATGAGGACTGAAGACAAGAATCGCAGTCTTCACACCAGTTGTTCCTCTAGTGAAAGCCTGAGATCAATAATCCTTGAATCGTTTGAAGCAGAGGCGGGGAATGACTTGCACAGTGAGAGGGACAAAGGTGACATGGTGCCATAAAAGTGTGTGAAGCTTATAAATATTGTGTGCTATAAAAGCAGGGTGGATTGAGCCTATAAAAGTCTGGGCCAAAACTGCTCATAAACCAGTGTCTAACAAATTTTGAGACTACATACAGAACCTTTCATTTTTATTCGTACAACACTATGGTTGCTCCAAAATTTCACATGGTGGTGAAAATACACTCACGTTAAAACGATATATGATATCATAAAACCAATGCTTGAACACATCATTAGTGTATATGCATGCTAATAATGCATAATAATAATAAAGCCTAATGTAGAATTAATGTATAGCTTATTGTTATCCAAAAAATGCACTAGGTCACCAAATCAATGTCAACCTTTATATATATATATATATGGCCTAATCTTTATTTAACTATGAAGTCATATTATGATTAAATTAGGGGAGACTGGGTATGTTTGTAACATGGGGAAAGTTGTAACAACACCAATTCCACCAATTAGAGATAAGATAGGAATTACCTACCTACTTCCTTCCTGATCAGGCATGGTGGTTATCAAGGCTGGAAACAGGCACATTCAGAATATATAGACTTAGAGAAGACTAAACAGTTTGATGTACGCCCACACACACAGGGATTTTTTGACCACAGTGGATGCTTTGAGGATAGCAAGGGACTTCATACAGACAACATATAGCCTACAAAAAGTTTGCCGTTTCTTTTAAACTACTTTTATTCTGTTAATATTTCGCCGATTTTTAATTATAAGGTCTATATCAGCTTATGAGAAAGCAACATATTCTGGTGACTAAAAATCATTTGGCTTGTGTCGTGATGCAAACCAGTTGTGTGATCAAAGGGATACTGGTGTTTTTTTGTGTGCATTTGTGCATGTGTTTGTGTGTTGGGTTCTGGTATTGCGAGTATTGCCTGATGGGCCGGACCAATTTCAAATGCGTTCTGCGGTCCATGTTTGTCAGCTCTGTGACCAGTTCTCCCCATGTAGTTCACATGTTAGTGTATGTATCGGCACTCGATCTTTTCCCTACTTAGTGCATTAACAAGTCAGCAATATTTTTAGCCATGTGTTTGTTAGTTAACTGCAGCTAGCCGTGAGCACATCCATTATTCTAAGTGTACAATAATTTAAAGACATAAGGGTCTTAAGTTTGAGCCTGGCCTGCAGATCGTTCCAAGACCAAGGTAGTAAAGAAGTAAAACAGGCTTGTTTTGCCAGCCTCTGTACTGGTAAAATGTATTTTAAACTGAAGCCATTTGTGCAACCTAAGGGCTGACTGATACAGAGGGTCAAGTTTGAACAAAGTGGACATTGGGGCACAGCTAAAAATACTATCACCAAAATTGGTTGTTTTGGTTGATTTTAAAAAGAAGTAGATCTAATAGGGTATGCTGCAGGATGTTAAAATCAGTCTGCAGATTTGAAATGGACATCTCTGCACAGGAGAGACATGTCATCGGTATGGAGATGGTACTAGCAGTATTTTAACTCATCACAAATATTAATATAAACAAAAAAGGACAGGGGTCCAAATACCAGTCCTTTTTTCTTAACAATGACTGAGTTGGACATTACATTACCATGTTTATTAATCTGTGAAAGATTAACAGATAACTGTGAAACTACTTTTCACCCAATGCCAGCACTATTTACTGTTAAATACAGAAAGCCTTTTTTTAAAAATGAAATTCTACATTGATGTGGATTTTTTTGCTGTGCAGCATAGCTCTATGGATTGCCAATGTCTTCGAGTTGGTCAATCAGTCCACCGCTTTTGTCCAGACTAAAACTTTGGTAATCCAAAGTCATTATCGAACCACTGGTGGGATTCCCATTCAACTTTGGTTCATACTCCTTGAATTGTAACTTTTCATCCAAAATTTTAATTGGTCCAACAAGTATAGCTACAAAAGACTCTCAGCTATTCGTGTTTAGTGCTATTTAGCAATCATTAGCATATTAAACTAAAATAGTGAACACGGTTAATATTACACTTGCTTAACATCAGCATTTTTGTGTGCATTGTCAACATTGTCATTGTGTGCATGTTAGCATCCTGTGGTTAGCATTTAGCTCAAGGCACTGTTCTGCCTTAGTACAGTGTTACAAAGCAACTACCATGGCTGTAGACTGTCCTGTCAAATATGTCCATCTCCAGTAAGTTAGTTTACTGTTATTTTAACAGATTATCAGAATAGTTGATAATTAATTTTCCTGTCGATTGGCAGCTCTTCAAATGGTTTGGGAAAACACACATTTTCTGAGTGGACAACTTCCATTTCACAAATTGCATTAACTTACATTCATCAATGTGATAAAAAGGCCTCATGTATTTTTCTGGTATTTTTAGTGTAATCATCAATCAATCATCTACACACAATGTACTTTAATCAAAATATCACCTTAAGCGGTTAAATGCACCTAGTGTATCGTTTACAGTATTTATTCATCTGTTGATTCATTATCAATCACTCCTCTTCACACATCTTCTATAAAGACACTGTAGTCCTATTGCCAGTCCTAAATCTTACTTGTGTCAGACTTTTATCACATGATTGAATTGTCTTTCTCACACTGTTTTATGCTATTTGCTCCACTGCTGAGTTTAAAGATTTATCATTCAGATAAACGCCATGTTTACACAATATTTGAGTAAGTGAATATAAATTAACTTGATTTCTAAGTCACATATTTGTCTGAAAAAGATACATATTTGTCTGAAATATTTGTCTCTCCAAAAGCTCTGCTAAGTACATGGAGAACATTTTCACAAACACATGTAGTGTGCTTCTTCATTTCCTTCAATAAACTCCCTTTTTACACCAAAACTACATTATTACACGATGTGATTCTACTACGCAAATCAAACAACTTTTATACACGTTTGGGCTTTTGCTCAACGTTTCCAACCACAACTTCTGTCTTTCCTGTACGGTACATCATCAGTCAGCCTCCTGTCTGTCCACCACTTTACAGGATTGTAAACGTCTTAAACAAATATGCACGTATGACGTTGAAATAGCACGGCCACCATGGGGCACACAGCCATTTAGTCCCATTTTCATGTGAAGAGGCTTTCCATCTCAGCACAACATGGCATTTTATCAAGTAGTGGAAATAATAATTTGTAAAAGAAACAAGATATTTTGTTTCATTGGCTCATTATGCCAGAACGCTTAACACCCCTTGCTAGACCCCCACAGGATCCCATACTGACCTGAATGCACTGTAGGCAATGGACTGAACTCAGGCTGGACTTGTTTGCACTGGTACATCAATCATTATACTTTCTGCCTGTGTGTCTACTTGATATGCTGAGGAACCGAAGTGTCCACACCATATATTCACTGTACATATTCTCACTTTCAAGTGTTGCCATCGTGTGTGTGCGTTGCTGTAATGGTTTATGGTGCCTGTGTTAGTTTTTTCTCTCATTCTTTTTGCACTGGAACTGAGCCACCATGCTGTTCCAAAACAATTACTACCAACACTTTTGTGTAGCAATAATAAAGTATGATCTGTGTAGCTAACTAGCTAGCTATCTCTCTTTCTGAATGCTGTTAATGTTGGCTGTTAGTCTATGAGATGCTGCAGTCCAACTGAGCACGTTCCCTCCTCATGAAGGAAAATAAGAGGTTTGTTTTAATAGTAGCCTTCAACTTAACTCACAGAGCACTCTAACAGGCAGGTGAGCAGACACATCTTCATATATGAAGGAAGAGGGTTGATATAAGAACAGACCAGCAAATGAGCTTAGTGATTGACACATACTGGTTTAGAGTCTAAACCAACAAGCCTAAAAGTAACCTACACTGTAAGAAAAGACCTTATCGACTCAATAAAAATGAGGCAACAGATTACAAGCAATATTATTAATTAAGTTTCACAATGTTTGGTATTGAGTAAATATTGATTCAAATAGAAAACAGTACAGAATTAATTATAGTAAACAAAAATATTGAGTTGATTTGAAAAATATAAACTCCCTAATGTGTACATAGTACTAATAACAATTAATTTAATTATCTATATAATTGAGTATTAATCATCTACACATAAGGAAGATAGCATGGTTGCATGGGGGCCGACGACCCAAGCCATCGGCTAGGGAGGGGAACCCCGTATGGGCATGGTCATTTGCTTGTAGACTCAACCATACAAGAGAATTGCTTTCGATACATTAGTCAATGATCTGCGTAGCCAAACTTATCAGATAAAACAAGAATTGGTTTCAATAGTAAACCATAGATTGTATAGAAGAAAACACCAAAAGATATATTCTAAACAGACACATTTAAAAAAACATAATTCACAAAGTAAATTTTGTATTTCAAACAAATAGGAGACTTATTAGCTAATTTTGACAAAACTCCCTTCACCTCCATGCATCATGGAAATTCTTGACAGGAAGTGCTTTTCAATTAAAATTTGCCTGATTACATGAATTTAAATTTGCTCAATATTCTCACTATTTGGGATTAGACAAATCTAAATCTTATGTTTTATAAAACTACCATGGGTGTATTTTATTCCAAACATTTTTATTTGAAATTTAATTAAATAATTGCCTCAAAATCAAAACACAATCATGTTGAATATATTTTACCTACATTAATTCAAATCTACATGACCACAGAATCCTGTTTTACAGTTTAGAAAAAAGCCAGGTTTATCTCTTGAATAAAGGTTAAAGCTATCAGACACTGTATGGGGATTGAAAGTCAGATTAAGAGCCATCTTCACAATTTCAGAAGCGAATCATTAGTCTGTTTATGATTAGTCAATAATTGCCCTCTTGTGCCTCCTTCCTGATACAATTTAACCATATCAATTGACAGCTTACTAATAAATCAGGCACATAAATAACAGACTAACTTTGATGACAGCAAATTGTTTGGCTTTCGTCACACTGAAGGGAACTTTGAAATAGGCATGAACATCAAAAGGTCCGTCAGCGTGGTCAAAACACACACAAGCATATATTTCCAGGTACACTACATACTGTCTGTGGACCAATAGGGAGCACACTGTTTTTCTGTTCTGACATAAAGTATTATATGAACCTCAGGTCCATGCAGTAGTAATTTTTATGATTGCTGTGAAATGCGGAAAAGATAAAACACACAAGTGAATTATGGTGCCAGTTTTAACCTTGTCACCTGTTGCAAAACTGCCCTATTCAAGAATTCTATTTCATCGAGTTACACAATAATTGAATTGGATGTTCTTTACTTTAGTTTAGTTTTCTTAACATTATGCAAGGGAGGACAAATCAAACACAACTTCAGAAAAGGTTTACGCGACTTATTTCCATGATGTAAAGTCGCCAAAGGTACAAGAGTCAGGTTACTTGGAGACAAACAAACAACATAATAAATACCTATCATCAATCAAGACTTGTAAAGTAATATTACACACACATTTTAACTAGGGTGGTAAGTTTACAGTTCCATATTTCTCATGCATCATAATTTAACCTATTTTTCAAAAGTGAGGTGGAAAGTACATTTACTCAATTGCTGTAATTACAACTTTGAGCCTACTTCTCTTTTATACTATTTTATGCTTGTCTCACACTTTTTGAGCCAGCCACTGCTGCCCCAGTTAATGCCAGGTGTAGACAAGGCCTATCTCTTGCCCATTCTGCCCTCTTGTGTTGGCTCGATGAGAGACTGCAGTATTGTGTTGCTTCTAAAAGTATCACTCTGTGTTAGAAATCTTTTATGTGTAACAGAGCATGCTTGTGACGCAAGGCAAATCCCACAGACAGTGCAGTCTAATAAAACATTGTCTAACAATGCAATTTCATCTAATCCACTGCCACCTAATATAATATGATCTACTTGATCTATTCTAATCTAATCAACCTAGTCTAATCTAATGTACATAATTTATTCAAATCTCATCCATACTACCTGATCATAAATTTAATGTATTAAAGTATGACATCAAAACAAATAGGTAATTTTACAGTACCAGTAGCATTAGCAATTTTACTGCAGTCCTCAACAGATGATGGGAGCACCTCTGGTCACTGAAAATAGTTTTAGCCCACGATCTCATGATTTAAAGGTTACCTTGCTTAATTTAGTCCAGTCAATTGCACCTCTATCATATATTTTATGCAGTAATTTAATCAAGACGGAAGTAATGAATGTTATATACACAGCAGAATGAGTGCAGGTTGAAGAAAGTAATCCAATCAAGAGGAGGGTTTCTGTGAACTAAGCCTCAAGAGGTGCTAACAGACTTTCAAATACCCATTAAACGGAAACCATAAAAGCTAATAGAGCTCTGATGAAGTAAAATAACTATCCCTTTCTTGCATAGTACAGCGATTTCTTTGAAAAGTTACCAAATCTTTAAGTAATTGGAATGTTTCAGCTTATGTCAGGGATGAAATGTGTGTTTCTTGAAATTTCCGAACATCTCAAACACAGGATGAAATGCCATACACAAGCTATCAAATGAAGAAACATTCTCCACAACATGAAAAACATTTAACAAATTAATCTTATCGCCATTCTTAAAGACACTGGAAAGAAAAGAAGTCTCCATGTGTTACAAGACTGTAACTTATCAGAAAGTTGTATCTAACACAAATGGAAGGGGGAGCAGATTTATTGTGACCGGTTAGATTGGGTCTGTGATGGTGTAAATGTAACAAACTCAAACTTACAAACAAACGCTATCGCATATTTCTTGCATTATGCTGTACATATAGGCCTACATATCTTAGGCTGTATGTTAATATGATATATTTTATAATTAATAATTGCTGCAACTTATTTGTACTTTTTAGTTTCATTACTCTGCATGTGTATTTGCACATTCCTTAATTCCAGTAAAATGGGGGGTTTTGGGATTTTTTATTAGTATTATTGTATTAATTTGTATAATTGCACATTTATTCTTTCTATAATTATATTTATGTTCATGTGTACTGTTAAGCACCAATATACCAAGGTAAATTCCTCTTGAAATGTGAAAATGTACCTGGAAATAAACCTCAATCTGATGATTATTAGTCCCCTTCTGTAATATGATGTGTTCTCATTGATAAATAAAGTTTTAGGCTACTACAAACACGTCGTCTATTGTTTCCTGCTCTGTTGCTGTGCTGCATCCATCACTTCCACTCCTTCTTCACTTGAAGACATGTTGGTGTCAGCCGGGTGTTGACTGGCAGTAAATTGACCCGCCCCACACACACGTTGACGTCATGGTCGACACTCCGGCTGTGATTGGCTGCCGTGTTGCGAAAGAAAGAAGACACGTTCTGCACGATGTGTTTGTGTTGGAAGGTTTCACTGAGCTGAACGGAGCCGAACTGAGACAGCAGGACTGTAAACTCGAAGAAGTAAAAAAAAAAAACAAGAAGAAAGAGAAGGAGAGCGCACACGCGAAGAAACAATCTACCTTCTGTTACGCGTCGAAGTCTATTTTATTTATTTTAATACTTGAGCTGAATAGCCTCCTTCCTCCCATTCACTTGTCCCTCATGTAAATGTGTATTATTACTTGTTTGTTTTCACGAGAGTGGACCTGTGACGCTTAGCAATCTAAAGTGCAAGAAAGTGCAACTTGTTAACAAGAAAAACACTCCAAGAGAAGAAGGAATGGAGAAATCAAACGGCTTCCCGTCGGACAGAAACATCCTCTGCCTGTTTGACGTGGACGGTACTTTGACACCACCTAGAGAGGTGAGCTAACATCCAATTAATCAATACATCAGCAACATTGATTATGAAGTTATTGATTATTACAAGATTTCATAGCAACTTCCTGCTTCTCTGTAGCTCCTCTGCCTTCAGCCTGAGTGTTATTTTCACGGTGAGAGACAGAACCTGAGAGCCCACTGTGTCTTCCTGACCTCAAACATTGTATTCATATTTTTGTTATGATTTATTTTTCTAACTTTCTTCCTTCTCTCCATTTAGTCATTGGGTTTGATTGCCGGGGTTCATTTGGGGTAATGGGTGTGTGTAGGTGTGTGCGTCTCTGCAGAGCACACCAGCGACTTGATGTTACGTAATCAATCTCCCTTGTGTGCAGCTCAGAAGTATTTCCTCCATATGTTGGAATAATTGAAAAATCCAAATTACACTGTGCCACAAAAAGCAGTTTCTGCAGCCATTTCCATTGTTATCTGTTCTGTCTTATTTAATAATGCTTCAATAACATTATGGTGATACGTGTGTTCAGCCATGGGTTATACCAGTTAACCAAAAGTGATAACTTGCAGTGCATTTTCTTGTAATCTGCAGAAAATTGACCCACAGCTGGATGAGTTTTTCCAGACTCTGCGGAGGAAAGTGAAGATCGGCATTGTGGGAGGGTCGGACTACTCCAAGATAGCAGAGCAGCTTGGGGAAGGAGATGATGGTGAGCACTCGGCGGTGTATACACTGCATGCTGTATCATTCACCCAGCTGGATCACACTGCATGACCTGACACTTTTTATTGTAACTTCTGCTTAATTGGACAAAAGTCCTCGGAGAGGGAGAGGACTGTCCTTGGGAATAATTTTGGATTTAGGCCATGAGTTACAGTCAAACTTTGTGCCTTGAGTTATGCAGGTTAATAGAGAGTAACACAACACCCTTCTAACAGTATTAGAGACCCGCTTTAAAAGGATGATAACACAAGACTAGAAGTTAGTTCAGCCTGATCATCTTTCTCATGATGTCTCATGATGACTCACTCTTGTATTTCAACTAATCATCTATGTCTTAACATGATTTTGTAACACTACATTAGGAGCCACAGTTCAGAAAATGAACATGCTAAACTTGGTCATCATTACTGACATCTGAAGTGATGACTCCAGTGGTTTGGTTTAGTTTACTTTATTAACCTGTGGCATGCTGGCCCTCCCAACTGAGTCACAAGGCTGAATACCTGTCTATAAGTCAATATTAGGCTACAACTGGAATGCAGATGTAATCTGCCCAGAGGGAGCCATGCGGTTTCTTAACCATGCCTTAAGTGTGTTAAAGGTGAAATTTTTCATACTTGACTACATACTTGATGCACAATGTTGCAGATCAAGTTGTTGTAGCTGCTGGAAAATGCCGTAACCTGGCATAAGGTTTTATAAAATGACACGGCAAGTGGGTTGAAAATGTAATACAAAGCGGTTCATGTTGTTATAACACTACAGTATTTTTTGATTAGTGGTGAAAAAAGTTCACGTCATCCCTTAAAATGTGTTATTAAATAATCAAGACAGCAAATTTCAATAACAGACTTCATTTAAACCAGTTTTTAACCAGTTAGGAACATTTTATTGTTAGTAATCCAGTGGTTATAATATCAGTTTCTACATGCCTTCAGTATGCTGGATTATGCTGATTTGTAGATGACTGCTGTTATTAAAGTAAAAGTGATCAAAGCAGCTCTCTAAACAGTCAAAGTTGCAGACTTTTCCTGCCAAATGTTGTTGGCAGAGAACACAAAGGCCAAAGTGAGTGGGAAGGTCAGAGAGATTAAATTGGTCTTTTCTAGGCACTGTTACACACACTGTAATCTGCTACCAGGTAAATATAGCAGGCTGTTCTATTCTTCCATATTTAGGCCGCCCATATAAAGAGCTGCTAGTTGATTTAGCACATTTAGCAACATGTCACCTTGTCTCCTCTCTTGCAGTCATACACAAGTTTGACTACGTGTTTGCTGAGAACGGGACAGTGCAGTACAAAGATGGGAAACTGCTCTCAAAACATGCAAGTGAACATACAGAGTCACATCTTTCATGTTCTGTCACATTGTCAGCTAGAATGCATCACATTATCTGTCTCCACATGTTCCTCCTATAAAGCAGATGGTCTAATAAGAACATAAGACAGCATGTTGTAAGATATGTTCATGTTGTAAGATGTGAGTTAAAAGGTTTGTTTGCTACATAGAAATAAGACAAAAACTGATTATGCGTGGTAAAACACGATTAGAGAAATTTTAATTCATTTTAATCAGTTTCAGTTAACTGTTGACAGTCTGTCAATTTGTTTATCAAATAAAATGTTTTCATCCTGTTAGGCCATTCAGAACCAGCTCGGGGAAGAGCTGCTGCAGGATCTGATCAACTTCTGCCTCAGCTACATGGGGCTCATCAAGCTGCCAAAGAAAAGGTGAGACTCTGACCAAAGTCACAAGACCATTAGGCCACTAGCTACTTGGGCCCCCAAGGGCACACACACCCACCTTTAACCTGTATTCCTGGGATGCAGCAATGCCAATTATCTTCACTGGTCAGTACTAGCCCTTGAAGCAGGAAAGAAAAACGTGTATGAGTAAAGGTAAAACACAATTGTTGTCTTCTTCTTCTACAGAGTAGAGTAGAGTCTAGGCCTGCTCTATACGAAAAGTACATTGAGACAACTTTTGATATGAATTGGCGCTGTATAAATAAAAATTTAAGTGAATTTAATTCTTCTTCATATAGTGAATGGAGGTCAATCGGAATCCAGGTTTCTGCTTCATTTTTTGTAATAAGTAACCCGTCCTTTATCTACACATCCTCTTAACGCCTGCAGGGGAACGTTCATTGAGTTCAGGAATGGAATGCTCAACATTTCCCCTATTGGTCGGAGCTGCACACTGGAGGAGCGAATCGAATTCTCTGAAATTGACAAGGTAAAATCCTTTGCCATTAGGACATTAATAGGACATTTTCATAAAGGTCAAATGCAACAAACATTCAACCCTCGGTTAGAGATGATGCAATCTGTCTAAGACTAGGACCAAGCCTGATGTTGTCTGTGCGTTGTGCTTTTACACATCAGGCACTGAGGTCATGGTCCGCCCAGTCTCTCTTTCTCTCTCTATCTCTCCCCTTCTCTCTCTCTCTCTCTCTCTCTCTCTCTCTCTCTCTCTCTCTCTCTCTCTCTCTCTCTCTATCTATCTATCTATCTCTCCCCTTCTCTCTCTTTCTCTCTCCCCCTCCGCCCACCGCCCCCTCCGTCTCTCTGTCTGTTTCATGAAACGCGTTCAATTAAGCAGAGAGAGGTCAAACAATGATGAGCTTTCAGGACAGCTTAACAGGCGGTCCATTGATGGATCACAGAGCCAGCCAGCATGGAGGAAGCAGATAGCAGCATTTAACCCTTCCGCTACCTGCTTACATTCATGCATCTGGATCCTCTGCTACGTTTATACAGAAAATTATGTATAGACAGTTGAACCAACATAACCTGTACATGAAAAACTGCACACATTTAACTTTCATGTTATGATCTTGTGTGTGACCTCTCTGTCACTTTCTCCACAGAGAGAGAAGATCAGGGAGAAATTTGTTGCTGCCCTGAAAGAGGAGTTTGCTGGAAAGGGATTACGGTTCACAAGAGGTGAGAGAGTCAAAAGCTAAAAGCCCATTTACAGATAAAAGGAATCTTTGTCTTTAATGACAAACCAGTTTTACAGCGTTTCTGTTTACATAAAGACACCTCTACATGAAACTTGTGTTGGACATTGGAGCCTCCAGTTAACAAT
The DNA here is from genome assembly GCA_024633595.2 of Lepomis macrochirus. Classification (NCBI taxonomy): domain Eukaryota; kingdom Metazoa; phylum Chordata; class Actinopteri; order Centrarchiformes; family Centrarchidae; genus Lepomis; species Lepomis macrochirus. The sequence goes on along the minus strand of JALXJV020000007.1, from coordinate 27,567,290 downwards.
TTCACCAACATACACACTGTTCCCTCTCTCTCTCTCACTCTCTCTCTGGCAACACAGCAGCAGTTAGGTGAAGTGGGAACATAATGTTTGCTTACGTGCTCTGCAATGTGTGAACCTCTGCTGATGATGCATGAAGGCTGTCCACAGTAAGGCAAACACATGAGACCTATGGACTTGTTTTTACTCAATACTCCTCCTGTTATTGATCCCTAACACGTAGAAAAGAGGGGTGGATGACGTTATTTCATGTCTGCTGACCGAGTTTACAGAATTCAACACACACACACACACACACACACACACACATATATATATATATATATATATATATATAACCAAGGGTCAACCACAGTGTTGTTTACCACAGCTCCTGATACATTTCTTAAAGTAGTTTTTCCCAGATGGTGGATATTGTGCGCACACACTAAGGTTGCTGAGGTGGAAAGCAGCAGGGACACCGGTACAGTTTGCGGAGGTTTAACTGTTTACTGTGTTGACTCTTGCACTGAGGACATGTGATTAATGAGATTAATCTGTTTGCCTTCCTCAGTGTTCAACCACTTCTGCACGGCTGCGAGTGCAGTATGTCTGAAAGGGACACTCAGTGTTGTCATTACAGAGACTGGTGGTCTGAGATATGGATTTTGCTCTTAAAATGTTAACAATCACAGTTGAGGAGATGTAGTTAAAGAGATGTTCTGTGTGTTTGTGAGTGTATGCATGGCCTGCCCATATATATATAAACAATCATTTGCTTCAGTTACTCATTTCCACATAATGTTATTAAGGTTTTAGTAGATTAACCAACATCCTTAGAAACCTTAATTTACTAAGGCAGGTTGTGTAATTAATTTAGGTTTATCTATTCAGGGTGGAACAGAGGATTGACAATAGTTAAACATGCACATTTATGCATTGTCAGCAGTTGAGCAGCAGGTTGTCATTGCTCATTAGTGAACAAAGCAGGGGGGGGTTGGGTTGCTACGGATGTGGTTGAAGCACTGAGGTGTTGATAGTGTGGGGTTGAAGGTGTTTGGGATAAAGTTGTTGGGGGTGTGTGAGTGAAACCGCCTTTGATTGGCTAGAGACTGCACAGCTGTTGCCTTGGTTGTTGACTAGTAAAACTATTCAGCTGTGGACAAGGCAGTAAAAGAAGTAGCGAGAGGGAGGGGTGAGATGGAGGTTGAGAGAGCATTGAAAGGGAAGTGCTGTAGAGAACTTTAGAGGAGACTTTCAGTTGCATTTCACACTTCAAAGATCACAACGGGCTTACACCTGAGCGACAACTGACCTTTTTCTTTGCCTTTTAAAATGAAAAGCTAGTCGGCAAACACACATCTCTTCTCTGTGCCGGAGCCATAATCACACGTACCACATTATTATACCACAGCATTATCTCTGTGCCAACACGCTCAACAAGTCAGAACAAATGGGTCTGTCCCTGCTGGATAAAGAGCTGAAGAAGCCTCCATCAGTCACAGCTGCTGCACCGACTATAAACAGACTTTCTGCATGCAGAGCTGAAGGTGTTGAGTGTAAATACAGGTGGAATAGTAAAAAAGGGAAAATATTCACCAACATATTGAGTGTGCTGGTGAATAGACAATTGTGTTGTAAAAGCAACATGAACACTGCTTTGTCTGGTCTTTCCGGGGGGGGGGAAACAAATGTATTGACTGATATTAAAATGTGATTCTCTTTGAAATGTATTGTGTATATGAGTGTATGTGATTAGGCAGATGATGTCAACAATGTCCTGTTTGTCATCATCTTGTTTCAGGTGGTCTCATCAGCTTTGACATTTTCCCAGAGGGCTGGGACAAGAGACTGTGTTTAGAGCTGCTGGAGAGTGAAGGGCTGGATGCCATCTACTTCTTTGGCAACGAGACCTCAGATGTAAGTTCATCTTGGGGAAATCTTTACAGGAGAGGTGGAAGCAGTGCTACGAGAGACACTTTGTTATTTATCTATACAGCCATATGGAAATATTGAACATCTCATTCCAAAACCTTGGGCATTAATCTACTACTGTAACAGCCCTCACACCTCTGGGAATTGTTTCCATAAGATTTAGGAGCCTGGCTGCAGATTTTTGCTCCCATTCAGCTACAAGAACATTAGGGAGGTCAGCCACTTATATTGGGTGATGAGGCCTGGCTTGCAGTCTGTGTTCCAGCTCATCCCAAATGTTTTAGATGGGGTTGAGATCAGGGATCTGTGCAGGACAGTCAAGTTCTTCCACACGCAAACATTTTAACGGAGGAGTCGTCATGTTGACGCAGGTAAAAGTCTTCTCCAAACTGCTGGAAGCACATTGCTGTCTGCAATATACACTGTTTACTGCAGCATTAAGACTTGCCTGGAAGGAAGGCGTCTGTAAACAGGACTGCAGTGATAGACTCACATGAACCCATGGCGGAAGTGTTGAGTTAGATAAATCTGAGGCCGTCGACTGTCCAGACTCAGGGGTCAACGTTAAAATGTCATGATTGTAAATTACGAAAGAAATTTGAACTGTGGTTTTTAAATGTGAAGTCTCTCTTTTTAGGGAGGAAACGATTATGAAATTTTCAACGACCCACGGACCATCGGTTTCACAGTCTACTCTCCGAAGGACACGGCCAGGCTCTGTCGGGAGCTTTTCTTTGATGCTCCACCACACGAGTCTTGATGTCCTGAACTACTCCCACTCATTCCTCACAACCTCTTTACTCATGAGCGCCTCTGTGGGTCTCTGCTGGTACGACAGGCTCTCAATTAACTGCTGAAAGGTACCACTGTTGATTTATTTCCATATCATTAATATGATTACTCTAAGTACAGATGGACAGCAGCGGAGTGATATGACTGGATTTGTACAATAAATCCTGCTTTTTAAAAACAAAATAAAGGGAAAGCACCTGAGGAAGAGTTAAAGGTACTGTGGCAGAAGATGGACTGCAGTGTTGCACTACTGCACTGTCTAGCATGTGACATAAAAATTACCAAAAGGCTTAGAGAGATTATAAAACATTCTGCCGTGTTGAAAGTTAGTACTCCAGCTTACTTTTTGTATAGAATGATGTTTTGCACTAATGTTGGCATAATTTAATATAAGTTATAGAGAGCAATGTTAAAACAGGCTAGGAAACTTTTCCTTGTTGTTTTGTGAGAAAATAAGATATGAATGAAGCATTAAAGAAGATGTGGGTCTTTCCTCCTCTACAGTTGAGGATATATTATGAAGCATTCCAAGTATTTCGATTTCTCTACAGTCCTCAACGGGATGTGAATTATTGTTGGTCCTCTCAATGTCCATTTTAACCTCACAATCCTACTGGAAATGAAAGAAGTCTGCTTGCGCTGCTTATTTGTTTCTCTTGTTTATTTAAATGCATTAAAGGTACAATGTGTAAAATTTGGCCAGAATTTTAGTTTAAAACATTTTTAAAAAATGAACTAACCCAATGAACAGTTAGTACAGAAGTAACAGCTCTGACTTCATGTCAAGGACGTCCATGTATTGTGTTGCAGAGATATCTACCAAAGTTAGCATGCTAACCGTCTAGCTCTGGACCGTCATGTGTCATAATACCACTTGTGTCTCGAGATGCGATAGTCAGTCACTGTAGCGTCCAGTCTGCCCTCAGTCCAACATTAGAGGATGAAGAAGTAGAGCTGGCCGAGGGGTTTGTCAGTCAATGCTGCTGCATGAGCTGCTCTCTCTCACTCACTCCCTGACCTGTCATTCCTCCACTACCTCTACTTTTTTATCTCCTGCCACCACTTGAACTTCAATGTCTCTGACTGGGCAGACTCTGGGTGTGACATCGTTGTTGCCTGGTGAGACACAGGAGGCGGAAGCACCCCCAAAGTGCTGCCTGCTTCTTTTTGGTGCTCATGTTAGCCAGTGAGTCCATGACCAAATCTGGCAAGAAAACACATTGATAATCTACTATAAAGTATATTATATAAAATATGTGATATGATTCTGGTAATTGCATCCCATGCTTTCCAATCCTTTTGATTGGTCTGTCCCTCTCACTGCAGAGGAGCAGTCTGGCTGAGGTGGAGGAGAAATGCTGCATCCTATTTATTTAGAGAATGTGGCCAGGAATTACACATTGTACCTTTTTAAAGTGAAGATTTATATTAAAACTGAACATTACTGACTTATTGAATTCATCTTAACCAGGGAATTAAGCTACTGTGACCACGTCACTCTACAAACAATGTTGTCAGTCGATGTGACAGCTTTTTATGTAAAATATTTTTACAAACTGTATCGTGGCCTGCATGCTGTATACTGGGTGACTGTATGTGTTGATCTTTATTGCTTGATTCCTTGTTGCTAATTATTTTCAGATTGATGCAGCTTTTAATAGCTGCTTAAAGGATTTTTAAATTTTTTTTTTTAAAATGTGAAAACGGTCACTTGTTTCAATTACAGGCTAATGCTCTGTCATTCTGTCATGGCTCAGAAAAAATACCAATCATAATTTTAAATATGTAGCTTTTAGTAAATCATGTGCGGTTCTCTGTCTGACTGTAAACACTCCTCAGTGACTACAAGGATCATGTAGACAACACTTTTATGCACAGCAGAGAGCTAGCTTATAATATATCACTGATGCTAATTGTAACATTGGTCATATCTTTTACTCATTTATGGATAAAGATGTCTTTTGCATCAATTCATTGTAATAAAACCTTTTTCACATAATTTCACGGACCTCAGCTCTCCAGTGTCGTTCTTTACACTGTTGGACTAAACTGAGCGATGACCTCAGAAATGCCCCTTTTACAAATAACTCACTCACAAATTCAACACTTTCTTATAAAGAGAGCTGCAAAGAGCTATGAGCATGCATTTGTCTGCCACAGTGTCTTTTTTAATTGTACCACTGGGAGTCGCCAGAAATCTTCAAATCTTAACATTCAAGTTGTGGCTGTTCAAATCTACAAACGAAAAACGGATTATCCACAGATTCCCTGATCCTAGTCCCCTTTATAATCATCAGTGTCTGTTTTGGTTTGTCAACAAACATTGCTACTTTTATTATACTGGTTGTCTCTAGTAACTATGAAGACAGATGATACACAGTGACACTCATAGTGTGAACTCTGAGTAATATCCAGCAGAAAACATTCTCAAGTTAACGGACTTGCAGATAAAAAACAGCAGCTTTAAGAAAGACAAAAACTGCCTTTGACTGCATGCGGCTCAAATGTAAAATTGCATAACTTGCTTTGCTGGCCTGTTGAAGGATAGCTTGATTTACCAGTTTATTTCTAAGCTGCTTCTGTTACTTTTCTTGGCAACAGGCGGCAGCAGAATCAAATTGGCTTAACCTGGTTTTAGGTGATTTACATCAATGACACTTGCTGTTCTTGTTTCCCAGGGGCGTATCCTTAATTTATTGTTTATTCATTAAAGATGGGCTCTTTATCTGCTGAAGTAAATAAAATGTAAGCTTTCGATAAAGGACTATAAAGGTAACTAGAAAACAGGACAGTGGATTACACAGAAAAAAGGAGGTGAGCTGTCAAATGCAGAAAAGTGTGAACAATATTCTGTATTCTATGTTATAAGGCAGGAAGTGATGTGTTAAAGGTGTCAACAAATTACATATTATCACATCTTTCTTTTCTTTGTCTTTTTTTCTCACCCCTCTAATAATCCATTCTCGGGGTTCATACGGTTATTTAACCAATAAAGACAGAAGTTGACAGGTCTGCCAAGACAAAACTCTCACTCAGTGAGCAAACTGGGGGTTAGCCTGGTTCCAAACCTCTGAATCACCACCCACATGTCTGATGTATTCACAAATTCAAATACTATAAATGATATAAAATGTATTGAAATACTAATAACTGAGTACAAAATGGCAGCTCAGGCTGATTATCAGGCTGGGGACACTTTGACGAGACATATTTGCTGTTCAGACCTGAGTAAATCTGAGTCTCACTCCCACACGCAGCCAAAGAAACAGCTTCCATCAGATCAGTGAATCATAAAATGCTTTAATGGTCTTTCGAGGCTCAGCAGAACTAATAATGTGGATCAGCACCACAGTGGCTTGTCTACAAAAGAAAGTGCCCTTTGATGTGACTGACAGAAGCCAAATTTAATTTTGAACAAATTCAGGCAGGGACACTAACAGATAGACCAAATAAACTCTGATATGACAGAAAACGACATACAGTATAGCACAGCTGAGAAAAACCTGAATAACTACAAACAACATTAGTTTTAGAAATTCATGCCCCAGACACTCTAAAAACAGGAATTTTCAAACAGAACAGCAAATTGAGAAAAACCTGACAATGTCTGGAGCTCCGTGGCAGTGTTCATTGGGAACGTTCAAATTTTTTAAGTGCAAGGTTGGACTGCTTTACCCAAAATATAGATCTTGCAATCTCAGGGCACACGCAAATCTGAATAAATCATCAGATAAACAATTAAAATAAAGAACCACAAACAAGACAGTACAACCAAGGATTTGCATTCTTCAGGAAAATTACCTCCCGTTCACAGTAAAGTATGTATCATGTATTTTTGAGATGTCTATGCTTGTTTTAATGTGATCTGCCTGCTTTAGTCTTTGTTCCCTTCATGCTTTTTCTAAGACAAACTAAATTGCTGACTTCCCACTAACTCTCACTGGAAGCAAGTACATTCCCATCACCATTTCAAAATAAAACTTCCTCTTTTTTGTCTCCGGTTTCTAAACGGGTGACCTGAAACCCAAAATTTCCTGCCAAGGGTGCAAACATTTGCTTTATATTTAGGTATTTTGATTACTGTATAGATTTCATTTGAGTTTCAATGCAAAACCAGCTGTGATTTAGAGCTCTGAGGATTGTCAACCTGCCATTTCAACTTTCCTTCACACTTTCTATTCCCTAAACTGTTTGCTTTTATATTGGGTATCTCTGTTGCTGAATTCAAAGCATCTTCCCCTCTTTCCAAAGTCTGCCCTTTATGTAAAAACAGTGTAGGTTGTGATAACAAGTCAACTGACCCACACTTGTACCCACCATGTGATCCTGGAAACTTTCTGTGTAAACAAGTGCTTAACAGCTGCAAAGAAGGGAAGTAAAACTGAATTCAGCCTTTTGTCCTGCGTCGCTCTCCTCCTTGCACATACACTCATGCCTCAATTTGCAGGTCTGCACCACAGTTATGTATACATATTTCCCAATGTTTCATACTTTACACAGCTGATCTCCATGAAAAATAAGGCCCACAAGCTCTTCCCAGTTTAGAAGTTTTATCGTTCGCTGGTCACTTTACCCTCCCATCTAAAATCAGACTTTCATTACTGATGTCATGACAAAAATACAAATGCATTTTAAAAATGTGTCTTTTTCCCCACAATGAATAAATGGTCAGTTTCACATACTCCGCAAATGCATCAGGGTATCAGACAGGAAGTTTTGAACAGACTATGAGCTCTGTGAGTGGACAAACTGTCAAAACCTACTACAACATAATTATCGAAACTTATTAACTCAGGCCACTTTGCTCTGTAGGTAAAACATGTTTTTAAAAAAGGATTTGAGCACAGAAATGTAAGTTATCAGTCCCACAACGGGTCTGTCATCCCCCACCAAGCCCTGCCCAGCTGACCCACCCGGCACCGGAGCTCAGGTCTACGAGCTGATGATCTGCCCCGACCAGGTCTCGTGTTTCGTTCCTGGGTTGAGATGTGTGATCTTGACCTCCACCGCCTGCACCTTCAGGTTTTTTGGCGGGACCCGGCTCACTTTGTACGTGACCTCGTCGCCCTCAACTGGGACATACTCTCCCTCAATGCTGAAACAGAGAAAAATGTGGACAATGAGTAAAAATGGGAGTTTTACTTCATACTGGGTTGTGTAATTGCCCAGGAATGTTACAGTATTCAAATAGAAAAATAGCCTATATACATGAGTGTTACAACAGAACATTTGTTTGAATTTGTTTAGCAGTTTGATCTTGCAAAATGTGTGACCTGTAACTCATAAGATGACTTAAAGCAGTGGATCTCAACTTTTTTTCATATGATTTATAACTCACCCACTTTCTCAGTGAGAGTGAGATGACAAGATCATTATCTCTCTCTTATCTGTGAGCGAGGAGCTAGGATGCTTTTAGAGTAGCTTAGCAAGACTGGAAACAGGAGGAAATAGTTAGTCTGGCTTTGTCCAAAGGTTATCTATTATTAACTATTTCTTGGAAAACAGCTGCCAGGCATGTGACCTTAACCCTGCAGAGACTCCAGGAAGTCACCATACCCAGCTGCTGTTTGCCAAAGAAATTGGTACAGCAAGTGATTCCCATAAAACAACAACTTGTTATTTTTTATATTTCTGTGCACAAACAAACAGGATACAATGTCTTAATTACTAAGCGTTAGAGGTGCTTGCAGGCAACTTTTTGAACTTAGGAAAGAGCCGCGCTTGCTGCTTCCTCCTTCCTCCTCCTTCTCTATGCTAAGCTAACAGTAAGCTAATCAACCTGACCGTTCCAGCTTTATAAGAATTGAGTGGTATCGATCTTCTCATCTCACTTTTGGTAAAACATGTATATGTGTATATCCCATAAAGTCACATTTTCAAAGTAACATTTCACATACTGTGGTCATACAGACACACACACACACACACACACGCATGCATGCACACACACACACACACACACACACATTAAGCAAAAAGAGACATCTGCTGGAGCTCTAGTGATGAGGAGACAGGATAAATGCTGGACTGACCCAGGACACAGATGTTTGGCTATGAGACAACTGAATCATCATCCTTCATTATCTGTTTGGAGAAATTTCAGAAATGTGCGTTTGTTCAGGCTACGGTAATATTTGACATACTGCTTGTCATGAAAAAAAGGTACAATAAAACCAGCACAGTGAATTTGCTGTAATCTCTCAGCATGTCCACGTACTGCAGGTGTCAGAGTGTTCTAGGAGAGATGGGAAAATAGCTTTCCCTTTGAAAAAAGCAAACACGTAAACAGTGTTGTTTGCTGAGTTCTCATAGTCCTTTGAGTTGACTTGGCAGATCTGCAGTAAGTTTGTGTTGCTATTTGTAATTCATTTGCGCGACATGTTTATTTGCAGAGACGGCACCTGTGACATCTGTATGATTTCAAGCTCAGTGCTATTGCCACTCACTCTGAGATGTGAACAAAGATGTCTTCACCACCATGGGAGGGTCGGAGGAAGCCGTGACCTTGTGACCTGGAGAAGTTCTTACACACACCCTTAAACACCGGACCGGACTGAGCACGCACCGTACTGCAGGCACAGACAGAAAAATAAGGATGTTCTTGCATTAACCATAAAATGACAAATCTCAGTACAACTTAGTTTTACACTGTTTCAGTAAAACGAGAAGGAGCCGTTTACGAGAATATATATTTTGTGACACAATTCAGCGTTCAGGCCCTTTTGACAAGACAGAGAAATGGAGACGTGAAGAAGGAAGATGAAGAGCTGATCACATCAACACCTACACATCATAATGTCACAACACAACAGCAGCAGAGATGAGAACACTAATCTACTGACTCACAGTGTAAATAGTACAGTATTCAATCTTTCTTTACTACCAACCACAGTCTGCAAACCAGCCACGATACAGTAACCTGCCAGATTTACTTTTATGGTAATATTTAGTGGTTAAAAACAAGCAGCTGTCACATCAGAGACACTGAAATCAGCACTTTCTTTCCGCTTGAAAAATGTGCAACAATTAATAAATTTTGGTTTTCAGTTTGGTTTATGACATATAGCAGAAGTCGACATATTCAGATCCTTTCTGTAAGTAAAAGTAGTAGTACTTGCTCATTGCTGAGAGATATCAGCAACATGTACTTAAAGCATCAAAAGTAAAAGTACTCATAAATCATTGCTTTAAAGATCACTTATTACCCAGTTTTGTTTTGTGGCTGGAGGGAATTTCCACAACTTGGCACCACTCCTACTCTTAGCTTAGATATGATCTACTAAGCTTTATAAAATTATTTTTTGAACATAAATAAATTAGCCTTTAGTTTCATTTTAAAATCTCTTTGCTCCCTTATTAAAAAGTTTTCTGATATATGTAGAAGAGTAAAAAGTATTGTTTTTCTCTGCAGTGTAGTGAAGTTTTGAAGTAGCATGAAATTTGAAAAACTCAAATAAGGTACAAGTACCTAAAAATGTTACTGTATGTGTAAATGTAATGTATGTATGTTTAAATATAAATTAATCACTTACGCTGAGTAGGTGCGGGTGCGTTTGGTTGGCAATGGGCTGGGCAAATCTCGAGGCAGTGGCTGTTCCTTGCCTTCCTCCCATACCCGGCCCCCCTCCCTCAAGAAGGGGAAGGAGAGGGTGAGAGAGCTGTTGGGGGAGCGCAGGGGTGTCCCTGATGGCGACGTGAGGCTGGGGTCTGCCATGTCAGATGTGACAAGGAAGAGGAGAAGGATGGGGGAAGATGGTGTGGATGCAGTGTTGGATGCTGTTGCTGCTACTCCCTGAGCCGCAGGCTGCTGCTGGGCTGCTGACACCGCTGTCTGTCCGCTGGTGTGTCCGTGAGTCTGTCTGCTTGGACAGGCCTGCCTCGATGGGACACAGGCTCAGCAGTTATCCAGGTCAGTGCTGTCACTTCAAGTCTATCAGGAGGACGGGCTGTGAAGAGAGAAGGCACAGGGAGAGAGCGGAGGAAGATCAGAGAGTTGTCATGTGGCTTTAGACCTGATGGAGGAAAGGAAGGATGAGAGGGGTCATCTAGCCGAGAGTAAGCCAAGCCAAAGACCACAGACAATTAAGGGACATGTGAAGTGAAGAATACCTTTTCAGTGTTCTTTCAGTGTATCTAGGAATATATTGTTGTACCATTATGTCAAATTTATGTTATTAGATCAAATTCCTTCAAAGAGGAAAACATAGATGTTGAGGTGACACAGCTAACCCCTCCTCAGCCAGGTCTCAAAGTAGCTTACTTTAAATCAAGTCCCTTCTAATGTGGAATTGTTCTCCAGTGTTTTAGAGTGCACGGCCCGAGGTTGAGGGACTTGCTAGGGAGAAAAGAATGAAAGTCAAAAGTCGATGTAGCAGAGACCATGATATCCTGAATGTAAGTAGGCTACACACTGTAGCATGGGTCAACTTCCAATAAGTAATAAGTAAGTAAGTAATAAGCTACACAGTAGCATTTTTTATTAAACCCTCCTGGTAAACGCCACACCTGTAGTTTTCTCTTAAAAATGTGTTATTTCTCAGACTTGTCAAAAAAGAGCCACAGAAGACATTATATAGAAAAGAAGAGTATTACTTGTTATGACAAGTAAACTGATCTTGGGGAGTTGAATTGGTGCAGCGCTCCTTTAAATCCAGCCCTAAATTTCAAGCATAAACACTCATTTTCTTTTTCACCTGGATCCTTTGGACGTTTCCCTCTGGCTCAGTTTGCGTTCCACTGGAATCCCAAGTGATTATTATACTGCAGGGTTTATCTGTGAAGCTACCCAAAGCATAGTATTAATAAATGTGGAGATTAATGTTTCATGTCTACTTGACATGCATTTCAGCTGTGCACTGTATTAAAGGACACTATCACAATATAGTGTATATTATTCCCAATACAAATTAGTTACTGAGTATGCTCTTTCGTTCCGTCTGCATGATTCTCAGTTTTTATTTTTATGATAGGCTAAAACATTCATATCTCTTTTTCATCATTCAGTAATACTACCACACTCAGTCAGGTGACCTTGCCCTTCAATACCTTCTGATCTGGTTTCTCCCCACAGTAATATTTCAATGTTATGCTACAACTGATTGATCTCCTGTCAGTCCTCAAGGGTGGATGCACCCCGTGAAACGCCATTAACACAGTTTTATATAGGCAGCAGTGCCGTGTTATAGCCTCTATGCTACTCTATACGTGCGTGTGTAGGACGTTTTTTACGCCCACTCCTCGGCCTGTTATGATGCAGGCAGAGCTGGAGCTCCGCACGCGGCGTGACGTCAGAACAGCTGCAGAACCTCACCTCCAGTGGTGCGTACGTGACGTCAGTGCTTCATTCCCAAAAGAACAATTACATCCTACATGAGCGGGAGCAGGACACTAGAGACATAAAGTTACAGGGTTTCCGCAGGATCCGTTACAGCAGAAAACACAGCGGTGCGGACAAACTACGAGTTTACACATTATGATTACAATAATGATAATAATAAATATGAAAAGCAAGTGTGCTGTGAATGAACCCCAACACTCAGAGCAACTCATTTACAAACAGCAGCAGGAGAACATCTGGATGTGCAGAATTAAAAGGGTCATGGCTCTTGTGGCCCGGCTCGGGGACAAATCTCTTCCTTGTCCCATGATTATGAAAAGGGACGACTAATGTGTCTGTGAATTGTGTGTGTATGTGTGTGTGTGCGCGTGGATTGTCCCGACAGTTGAATTCATAGCCACTGCACTTTCCTCACAGAACCATAAAATCCCATAGCCTGTTTTAACTCTTTGCTTTTATCCTTTTTTTTATTTAAGCCAACAACGTAACGTAAAGAAATGCATCGATTCACAGCTCATGTAGGCAACCGATGCTGTTATAGCCAATAGCCTATAACTTGGACAAAAGCAGGGTGAGAGATCCTCTTATGAAGACCAGCTGGTGGTCAAATATGGTGTAACTGCTGCATCGATCAGTCCTCCTTAGGCTACAACCAGAGCTAGGCAACATAAAATAGCCTATGTGTCTCTCATTTAGCGCTTATTATGTCAAGCATGCAAACAATACATTGCCTAAACACACAGTCTGACAACATGCACAGCCTATATGCAGGAACTTCAACATGCATATATTCGCAGAAATGTTACTTACTGCATTGGGTGCGCTAGGAGGCTGAGGACGATCGGCGTGAGAGTGTGTGTCTTTTAAGTCTTGTGTGTATTATATAACGAGTAATTAAATATATAAGTCGATCAAATCCGCACAGACCGACGGAAAACCCTGATGTGACGGTGTTACGGCTGCTGAGTCTGCGCAGCTGGCGGAGATTCCGATGGCGTGATGTGACTCTGTGTGTGTGTGTGTGTGTGTGTGTGTGTGTGTGTGTGTGTGTGTGTGTGTGTGTGTGTGTGTGTAGAAGGGACTTTCTTCATTCCTTGTCATGTAGATCTTTGTCTATACCAAGACTTTATGTTGCTTATCATGCTGAGCTCTTTATGCAGCAGTTATTGTGCTGTTCTGTTGTAAATAATGTTTTATGAGGAAGAGAGGACTCCAGTAATGAAATGGATTTTGCATTTTACAAGTTTATCATTTAACACACACATCAGTAAAAATTACCAAGAACTGTTTTAATGGCAAAGGTGAGCTGAGAGAGCACTCAGTAGCAGTATTTATTTTTACATGGTAAATTATTTCATCCTATTCTTAAACTACGCTTTCTGTCGGGAATATTTCTGTAATAGGGGTCACATGCACACCATCTATTTTGGTTGATAAAAAAAAGTCTGACCTAGTTTCACAACACACAACAGAGAAAAACATCAACTAGCCATGGAGTTGTCACATGAAACACAGCCCACTGCATTTCAGATTGTACAACAAAACCATGTGCGTGTGTGAGCTGCAAACTCAAACTGACCAACAGAGTGCAGAGAGCAGAGCTGTGTCCTTCACTGCCCTTCAAACTGTTGGATTTAAAGGCTGGTCACTAATCCTTTTTGATATGCTTCCTCTAATCACACAGAATGGCAAATTCACAAATCATGCCAGCTCATGCCGACATACGCCCTTTGACTAAGAGACAAATTTAAATAAACGGAGGATGTGTGCACAAAAACTTCATGTGGCGATACAATTTCAAATAAAAGTAAATCTTTTAAGTTTTGACAAATTTCACTCCCACTGAAAAAAACATTTTTATTGTTGCAAAGTTACCTGTTTGGATCTGGATGATACAAATGTTTTAGATATCTGACACACAGGTCATTTAATATCAACGGAAAAAAAACACTCAACCTGATTTCTCTCACCCTAAAACTCAAGAGTGTCTGTAGGATTCAGAAACATATGTATTTATCACTGTCAAATGACATTCAGTTTTCAACCCAGATTTAAACAGCAATTCTTTTGAGCCATTAAAGCGTGACCTATCATACCAAAGTAGTCATGACATTATCATACAAATCATTAATGACTCCATTATTGTTTGTAAAATATACCAAATGAATGTAAATATCCATCAGTCATTGTGTTATTAAATATATAGTAAATTATACATGTAAACATGAAGCTGGGATGTTTAGTGCAGTATTTACATCACAATCTGTCCCGATGTGACAGAGGTTTCCTCAGTCACTTCACACCAGCAGTATTCCTGCTTTAGAAAGCAGCTCGACTTTGTGTCTTGACTTCTGTACTCAATCAACAGGGCTCTGTGTCTCTCCAGCCAAACGTCTCTCTGATCAGTCATGATGGTCGATCCGTTTGTAACCACCAAATTTCCTCCCCTTCCTCAGCAGTGCTAACTGTTCCACCATGACAGCAGCCCCAGCCCCGGCTCACAGATGGTCCCCTGAAACAACAGCATAGCTGGTCAGGACGGAGGTAAAGTTACTTTTGTTTCATTCATGCCCACAGGTAATACAACTGCACATCTACGGTACACCCACACAGTTGTTTTCAGTCAGTCAGATGACTTAGTCCTACATTCAGAACTGTTCAAGCACGTAAACCTTTATGAATATTTTAAACATCAGTATAAGAGCCTGTTCTCACCAGCATTTGTAACATTGAAATTTACAAACAAACAAAATCAAATCAATAAAGATCTTTTCCATACGGTTCAGTTGTAGTGAAATCAGTAGTAGCCTCTGTGACTTGGAATCAGTGCAGAGTGATTGGAGAACAGGAAGGTCCAACATGAACAGAGCTGTCACATACGCTGTGCAACAACGTCCAATTTTTATAACGCTTGGCTGCCAGAGTATAAACTACTGAATACTGACAGTTAAATAAAAACAGGTGACACACACACACACACGTTTGTTCCTCTATCCCATTGGGGACATCTCATTGATATAATGCATTCCCTAGACCTTTATCTTAACTGTAACCATCCCAACTACATTAACTTTAACCTAACCTTAACCCATACCCTAACCTAAACCTAACTCTAAAACCAAGTATTAACCCTTAAACAGTCCTTCAAACTTGTGGGGTCCGGGATTTTGGTCCCCAATAATGTATTAAAACAAGCGGACACACAACACACACACACACACACACACACACAAATAAAACTACTTAAAAGTTAAGAAAAATGATGAAGTACCTTTAAAAATGTTATAGAGACTATGACCAATATTTAGTGGGAAAAGTAAATATTTGGCAGAAACAGATTCGCTTTAACTGACTATGTTAAAAGGTTCCCTGTGTGCAGGTCCATGTTGTTTGTCTCACTTACGCACTCAAGGACACACTGGGTCGCACAAGGACGTGCTCACAGGTGAAGCAATACATAGTCCTGCCAATGGTTTTACGCAATTCCACTTATTCACATAAGCAGCACTGTATCAGCAGAGGCAGAAGAAGAAGACGACTGCTAGCATGTGAACAATACTGGATTTAAAATACTTTAAAAAATAGCCTTGCTAATGTTTTATGATGAAGGAAATTAATTCAATATGTTTGTCCGACCCAAAAAAACGATGTCATAGATGTCCTCGCTCAGGAGCTGCCTCCTTCAAACAAGCCGCAGTGTACAGAGGTGTAGCCTTGAAGGCCGAAACTGAACGACCTGACTAAATGGCAGTCTAAGTGAATGTTCCTCCCAGAAACTGTGTGTGAAGCCAGTTTCTTGGCTGGGGCACTTAATAAGGGGGGGGGGGTATATGGGGGTCCTCCTCCACAAGATTTTGAGCATTAAACAATTCATTTCCTGCATTCTGGAGAAAAATTCTGCTCCAATTTCTGCACCAATTTATAATGGAAATGTCTTCTTATATGAAGGTAAACAAAATTCAGGTGGCAGGTGACAATTCAAAATATGTAAATATAATAGAATATAGTGTAGCGAGGCTCTCAGGCATTCTTTAATGCATTTAAATATTTTTCTCCTGTAGATCAGCTTATTTAATATTATTCCTGCTGAGTCAACACACGATTAAGTTTTGCGTCTTTTGTGGTGAAGTACCCTATTTAAATATGTTTGTGGCCCCTTTTCATCAGTTTAATCCAGTTATTGACTGGACATTTTTAGCTCATCTGTTAATAACTTATCATATCATAACTTATCTGCTCATGTTCAAAACTTTCTGCACATTCAGAATTTCTCCCACATATCTGTGATCTTTGACACGTCTAGAAAAAAAGTCATAATATTACAAGACTAACGTCATTAGCCTATTTAAAGAGAATTCATAATATTTTACTACATGCCCTATACTGCATTATGTTGCTGATTCACTGGAAGTATCCCCCCGACCATCTAACAGACACAGAACTGGATGGGACGAGGAGGTGCCCATGCCTGGGGAAAACAAAACTAACTGACAACACCTGTGATCAGGCAGAAATATCACAAATAATTCCACATTAACTTCAGCACTTCTGATAAAGTGCCGCTTACAATTCCCAACAGAGCAAGTCAGGGCTTCAGTTTTTAACATTACGTTTTTATAGCTTACTGAAACTCCTGTATTTGTCCACTTTGGCAAAAACTGTGGGTCCACGTCACTCGCTGGTATCGCAGTGAAGTTGCTTTCAGGGTAGTCCGATAGCAAAATATCCCTCTTGTAAATGTGTAACCACTGCGATAACAAGACGTTCACGTTGTATTCCTCAGAGAATTAAACATTTTTCCATGGTAATACCAAGAAATAGAGCGTCAACTTTCCAGATTTTACACAGTTGACGCTATGTGGGTAAAATTTTACAGATGATACTCTGACTTCCCGTTTCCATGAAGGCAGCACGCAGCTGCACCACAAGTAGCTGAAAAATACACTCATCCAGTCAGAGTGGACTAAACTGGCAGGTTTTGATGCTGCAGACCACAGTTCCCCCCAAAAGCAGCTCGGCGCCCCCCTTTCCGAAAATTGGCTGCCTTCAGAAGAATCACAATGTGATATCCATTCCTCTAACTACTTGGGATGTCCAGATCCGATCACGAGATCGGAAATCAGGACCGATCACGTTGTTTCAGACTCGATCGGAATCGGACGTTACCTCCCAATCAGGACTCGGATATAAATGTATATATATGTATATATAGATGTGCTTTGCAAACACTGTGGCACTTTTATTTTTGTATTTGTTTACATGCCTGCCGGGTATTTTAAGTTGAGGTGCTATTTGTTTTTATCGTAGACTTTTTTATATTTACTGTTGCACTAAAGTCCAAAGTATTATAGAAGTATCGGATCGGGGCTCGGTATCGGTAGATATTCAAAATCAAATGACTCAGAGGCAAAAAAACCTGATCGGTACATCCCTACTAACTACCAGTGTTAAACCAGAGATTTTTCTATTATAACCACACTTCCAGTGAAATTTCTCCACAAGACATAATAAACAACTGACAAACAGTGCAGCAGGTCAACTGTATAAACTAGCTGAGAAGAAATCCAAAAAATAACCCCACATTTCTGAGCAAGATTTGGAGGAGCTCTGGTATGGGAGAGTCTTGTTCTCCCATTATGATGCATTCTGTTTAAAAATAATGGAGGGAGGCAGCCCCTGAACTAGGACGTAGCTGTGGAGTTTGGTGACTACAGCTCCGCCCAACTTTAGTCTACAGAGTCTGAATCAGCCAAAATAAAAATGCATGTTTATGCTTTCATCAGAAACTCCTTGTGATGTAAATGTGCATAAGTCGAGAAGTGTGTTCTTACAATCAGAGTGTACGGTGCCTCTTTCTTCTCCAGGCTCTCCGCTGCTGGCGGTGCCGTTGACTGTCCAGGTTGCCCCGGTGTGTCTGTCGCTGCAGTGGCCGGGCCCGTTGGCGATGTGTCCACAAAAACTTCATCTGTCACCCGAAAACGGATCTCCTCTCCTTGGTCCATGTAGAGGTCATGCGCCCCCTCGTCTGTCTCATATTCCCAAAGCCAAACTTGCTCTGCTTCATCACTGAGGCTGTAGCTAAGGATGGCTCAACAGCTGAGGAGGTGCAGCAGTTTAAACTACAGGCACAATCACTTCTGCATCAAAATTTAATTAATGTGTAACAGAGACAATGTGTGTGTGAACATGTGACAAAACAGTAAATTAAATAACTACTTTACTTCATTTATAGGAATATTTTCAGATCAGGATACAATTTTGTAGGCTGTTGAAGAGACTCTGGTGGAATGAGAATGTCATCGAAGAAGCCCATCGTCACTGTGAAACAGAGGTTACAGTGAACAGACAGTGTTTAACATGAGATGACTTCTATGTCATCTCATACCGGTGACAGCAGGAACATGAGAGCCTTCAGGCTGCAGACCATTGTTAGTCTGATTTTAAGCACAATTCAGACTTGTTTTGTGACATGTTTTGTTTTTCATATACACCAAATCGCATTACATTTACTATACATGCACCAGCAATGGCTAATCTAGCAATTATGAGTGCTTGAACTTGTTCTTTTGACGTCCTTCCTGTATGGACAGGGATCTTTTGCTTTTCACTTTCTTCTGACAAATGTACTTTTTGTAAGTCGCTTTGGAAAAAAGCATCTGCTAAATGGCCAAAACGTAAAATGTAAATGCAACAGGCCAACATTTCCCGAAATGGTTGGTTGCGATTTTATGATAAACACTAATATAAAATATGTTTTACAAATGACCATCTATAGTGACTGACTATTTCCTCCATGATGAGCCAAATGTGACTCGTCTATATATTAGCAGCAAACCAGTGGAGAAAGCAAGTGGAGGACAGCTACATGTGACTTCGATATCAGAGAAGTGTAACATGAAAAGCTCTCAGATCCTGATTAGATTGAATCCAATATGGTGAAATGGAAAGACAAAAGTTACCATGAACTCCCTCTTGACTGCAGTACTTGATCTTGCCGACCAGAATCTCATCGAGAAACGGGTGAAAAACGACGTACCTGAAGTGAACTGACAGAGACCAAAGGAAAATAGAAACGAATCAGTGGGTGACAGTTAGGTTACAAAGTCCATCAACTTTAACCATAACTTAAGATTAGAGTACTACCAGTAGCAATAAGAGGGTTTCAGTGTGATGCCAGCCTCACACAACCTCTATGTGTTTTATTACTGGATAGAAACACAGCTGCAACATTTTCTGGTTCAGGGCATCAGAATTTCCTTCAGGAGTTTACTCTCAACAGTGCAGAAAAAAAGTGTCCCTCTCCATCCAGCTCTGGTATGGATGCAACAAAGTTTCTGTCAGGATGTCAGTGTAAAGGTTTCATTTCTGACACACTCTAGTTAGACGTATTTCTTCTTCAATTCATCAACAAGATTGACGTAAAAACACAAGAAATAGAAACAGTGAGCGAGGAGAATTATTGCACTAATAATGGCTAAATCCCAATCAAACAAAAAACAAAAAAACTAAGTGAAAGGGCTCAGTTATAATCAGATTACACTATTTGGCAATGATTCTCAAATACAAAGAGGCTTGATGCAAGTGTATGAGGAAATGAGAGAGCCCGTCAACAGCTCTGTCATCATCATCATACCTTTGGTGTGCGAGGCTCCGTCCCCTGGGAATATATACGAGTCTTCCAGTTTAGTGATGTCGTACAAGCAGATGCACAGGCCAACATTGTAGACCACCTGAGGTGAAGGGAGCAGGTCGCAGTTTAGCAGATGCAGACATGCTGAATTGACACTTGATCACCACAACAGACTTTCAATAAGCAAAATTTGTAATGCAAAGAGCCAAAGTGGCTGGTTATCCTCTTACCTTAAAACACAAAATCAGCTGAATGCTCAGTCATCAGAACCCCACTTCATACTAGCATTAATCACTTCACTATCAGTGAAATGTATTTATGTCCTTTTGTTTAATGTCAAAATGTTGTAGTTTCAAAAGTTTTCATAAGGAATTCTTTCTCTCCTTTATTTGATTGTAAATTTATTATATTTGGGAGAAAACAAGACATTTGAAGACATTTTGCGTCTTGGTTTTTAGGAAACGGTTTCTAGGCATTTTTCACTTTTTCAAAAAAAACAATGACAGCAATCGTTGGCTGAGCCAGGCTCTGTTTTGATGAAGATAACTTATTGTTTTATAATGATGTGACAAGCTAGATACATAACATTTTATTTATCTTTTGTCAGTGCCTTATTTCCAGATGTTATGGACCTGGATCTTCATCCTCCAAGATGAGACTCAGCCTCACCTCTTGTCTCCTCTCCCTCTGTGTTAGTGACGTCCCCAAGTCTGCCTCTTGTGTTTAAGTGAAGAGGATGTTGCGTCGCTCAGGCTCTAACTGTTTTGGAGGTACCTAGAAGCTGCTTGTTCTGTTCCCAGGTCCATATTCTTTACACTTTTATGATAATGTCAGTCTGTTTCTTCACAGTGTGATTTGACTGTACGTATGTCTGTTTACTCTGCATACACATCTAGTTTTACAAGTCATACAAGTACATTTATACACAAGTTTTTCCTAACATGAATGGGTGGTCTACAGACAGTGGGTATCATATGGTCTAGAAATGTTCAATCCTTTGAGGCAAATTTGTGATTTATACATAATCAATAATTATTGAAAGTCCTCAGTGGCAGGATGACACAATAGTTTTCCTTCTAAAGCTGCCTCAGTATAGCACAACTCTTCTCAAATTTAAAGACTACTGCACACCAAATCAGATCCGAGTACTGGCCATGGGACCAGTAAAGACTGCCTTCCAGTGCTTTGCATTATATAGTGAACTACAAGAATAAAACCTGAAAGTCTCATCCTACTGGCTAACTTTACACTTTTAATTTTGGACCTGTTTAGAGTGTTGTGTAATTGTTTTTCATGCTGTGACTTCTGATTCTCCTGCTGCACTCAGGTCTCTCATGCAGAACAGATTAACTTACTTGATTAAATTAAAGTTAAAACGCACACACCTTGTTGGCCAGTTTCTTGTTGAGCTCCTCAGCTATGGCGTCGTTGAGTTGTCTCTGGAAGTTCCACGGAGGGATCCTGACAGTGTCGACCATCTCCACCAACACGAACATGATGCGGACTGCAGACTGTTAGCAGGTACTCACTTACACACACATAAACACACACACACACATAAACACACACACGCAGAGCTGCTGTGGGGAAACAAGCGAGCTGAGCTGACCAGAGTCTTGTCACCTGTTTTCAGGACAGCATTTACTGTTTAGCCACAGCGCAGATGAAAAAGAATATCATAAATGATCCACCATCTAGCTAAAGACAGCACTGAAACATAGATGAATCTACTGCATACCCAGAAGCATCCATGATGTCGCCACGTGATAATTTACGACAGTGAGATTTTACGACACGTCGCAAAACTTAAAGGTACAGTGAAACACGATGCCATACTAATTGATTTGCATAATTTTTACAATGATCTAATGACAAAACAAAAATTACATGTTTTATGATATTATCAGCTTGATAGAAATGTTCTGACATTTTCTGTTTTCATAAAGCTTTGTAACACAACTAAAAGGCTTTGAAAACTTATCACATTTAAAGGTACTTTATTTATAAGGATAAACCCCTTGAGATGCCCCATCTCGTTCACAACCATAACAACAGAACAGTGACAAAATATGAAGTAGAATTATCCATTTGTCAATGTACAGACAAACAACAGATAAACACACAAAATGTGTTGAAATCAACAATACTACTTGTTTGTTTTTACTTTTTGCCTACATTACATTCAATCATTAATACTGTTTAAATTATTTTCATGGATTATTTACCTTTATTTATTTATTATTTTTTTATGCTTATCTTAATTCAACAACATTATTAAACTATTTTGTAATCTCTGGATTTATTTTGAAGAGGTACAACAGTTCATTTTAAAGTTTAAATTTCAAAAGTCTAGGTATTCACATTGTTGATTCAGATGCCATACTGTTAGAATTTGACAATAAAAATAATAGAATTGGGGTTTTAAGTCAGTCTAGTTAGTGTTTGTGAAATGAATTTACCCATGCCATCAATATGCACTTTAGTATTCTGCTTCCAGTAAGCACAGTGAAAAACATGGGCAACTGGGTTTTCTGATCTGCCTTTTCAGAATTACTCATAAGAACACTGCTAACTGACTTAAGAGTTAAAAATTCTTGGCTCAAAGCTGTGCTTAAAAAGTTATTTATCAAGCATTTTAGTCCTAATTTGAATGAAGTGCAGGACTAAATCTTAAGTGTCAGTCTTAGTGCTGATTCACGACACTTTGCTGTGCCACAAACAGGATTTTGGATGACGATGTAGCCAAGGACCAATCACTGAAGAGATTTTCTTATTAAGGATTTTCTCAGAAAGATTCATATTGAAGAGAAACACAAAAACATTAATTTCAGAATTTTATCTTTATTCATTTCCCAAGATGTCAATATATTTTGAATCTAAATATTTTAAAAGCTATAAAACAGCATGTTTTTTTTTCTTTTATCATCTACTTATACAAAATCAGGAGAGACAGGAGTGTGAGGGGAATCATCACTATACAAAAACATCCGATCATATTCCATTTATTTTATTTACTGTATCTGGACAAATGAAGCATGTTGAAATATGTCACATGATGACACAATATTCCAACACACAATGCCATAATGAACAACAACATTTGATTTTTCACGTTACAATTGCGCTTTTAAAACTCAAAGGCTTGAACTAGTGAACAACAAAGCGTTATCTTACATCACAGGATAAGCAAACTGCTTCACGGGCGGCTGTTTTAAAAGTGCTGACAGAGGAAAAAAGGAAAAAAACAAAAAATAAACATTGTTCCTGGTGAATTCTGTAGGAAACAACACCCCGTATATAATGAAATAATTACGGTATGCACGTGAGGATAATTTTGAAAGGTCACATAATGATGGCTCTTTTTCAACCATTATCAGTATGTTTGTTAGGCATCTGTTTGGCAGTAAATCTGATTAATTGGAGTTTATCAAAGTGATGGGCTTAACGAGGGCATGTGGAGTATATGAACAAACTCATATATGGAGTCATTAATGTCCAAAATGTCATTACAGTTGGGCTGCTGCTATTTCAAATCATCTCTGACCCTGACAACAAAATGAACAAAACAAAAGACTAAGAAAAATACACAAAGCCATCAAGACTTCTAAAAACAACATGTCTGTTTTCACTGTCAAAGCCCCAGCGGCAACCAACAGCTACAATTCAATATCTGAGCTTTAATTTAACCCACAATCCACATGTCAACTAGTTTGTGAAAATGTTAGGTTAATGGAGATTCTCAACCACATAGGGGACTCATCATAACAATATATTACAAGAGATCAAAAACAGAGTTAACGGCTCTCCTTTACACAGACAGCACACAGCATGTTACTGCTCTCTCTCTTTGTTTATATATATTTATATATATCTATATAATGATTTATTGTTTATGTACACACCCCTATAAAAAGTACAGCTATATCTCACATCATTTATACACATGTCCAATCTCAGTGGCTTTTTAGTACAGTGGGATTTCCCTCTCGTAATGCAGAAAGAAGAAGTGACGGATTTATAGTCTTTCTGGATGATGGTGAGAACTAAACACAGAGGACCAGCAGTACCCATAAAACATAGCAGCAATGACCCTAAACTTCCCTAAGTCCCCAAAAATATATAACCATACTGTTTCAGTGGCGTTCGCTGGGTATACATCATGGCAAGATGCCAAACTTAAGAATGATCCTTCTACGGTCTGAAAACTTGTGTATCAATCATATCAATAATAACTACAAGATGTATATCAGTCCTATAAATTACACACAACAGAGACGTACGCTGAAGCTAAAATGTTTGCAGAGGAAGAACATAGCACACCTAAATTTACTTTCCTAACTCTACAAAGTGTTAGTGTACAGACATCTGGACACTAGATTGTGCGTTAGTTTGTGTAAGAAGACAGCAGGCCTTTTTATGCTATGGAGGACCAAACCTCAACCTGAAAAAAAAAAACACACAAAAAAAACATTCAACTCAGAGACAAACACCACCTGTCATCGCCCATTACAGCTACACTAGGCAATTTCACACACTGGCAGCTCCAGATGATAGTGAGGACAAAGTGGAAAACACAGAAACCTCAATAACATAACGTGTGAACTGATCTGAACTACTGCAGAGGATTTAATTCACAGAAGAGTAGCGCTTGCTCTGGACAGAGCGCAATCACAGCTGTAAAGAAGCACTTTTTAATTACACTTCTGCTGCAGTTTCCTATGGGCACAGAAGATTTCCTGTTTATACACTAAGCCAGAATTTACATTAAAAATCTTGTCCAGTGCAGCTTTTGCATCCGCCAACACAAATCTAGTCACAGCCTACTTCACGATACATATCAGGTTGTGGTTTGGACTCCATGAACTAGCCTAGTGAGAGCAAAAAGAGAGACAGGATGAGCAAAGAGAGGACTGTTGCAAACACAGACTGGTGTTAACCTGACTAAAACAATCATGCATCACACACATGCACAGGACAAAACACAGATGGAAAGAAGAAATGTCAAGGCTAACGCTAACACAAAAGGAGGAAAAAAAAAAAGGACGACTAGTGGAGTGCATCACAATTAAAAAAGAACAGGTGGAAAAGATGTTCTTCGGGTGACAGATCTGGAGATAATGAGGGAAAAGTACATTCATGCGAGTTGAACAACTCAACTAATTGAGCTGCTTGGATGGAAACTGAGACAAATGTTAAAGTGGAGGTATAATGGAGGACAAGAATTGCCTGGTGCAACAGTGGATTTTGGATTTTACAGTTAAAGACAACAAAGGAAGCCGTTTCCTCGTCACTATTTCACCATTTTTATTTTAACGATATTCTGTATCAAGTTAATTTATTCAAGTTCTGATTCAAGTATGTTCACTGCCAGATATGGTCATATAAATGGTATACAGTGTAGTTAATAATGAATAATGATTTACGGTAATGCTTCCAAACAAACCTGGTTCTGTGTGTGTGTGTGTGTGGGGGGGGGCAGCTTTTGGTGAAACCAAACATCTTCTGCTTTATTGAAATACAGTATAGATACCGATTTGTCTCAAAATTAGGAAAATATAAACCCCCTTTGATGGAGAAAGATGTCTGTGTGCACTGATGTGTACGCAACGGGGTTACACACTTCAATAAGGTTAAACTGAGGAGTGCTGTCAGCAACGATGCTGCCTTTAACGGAGACACACAACGACTAGCTTCGGTTATGTGTGCTTGTTTGAGTGCATTTGTGTACAGTAATTCTGCCTGTCGACCAGGAGTGCTTTCACTGCAACCCTGTCTGTGCATGTAGGTGCTCACGTGCATGTGTGTGTGCGCTTCTCATCTGTACAGCGACCGTGTGTCTGTGTGTGTGTGTGTGTGTGTGTGTGTGTGTGTGTGTGTGGCGTGCGTGTATGTTCTTTCTTTAACTGAGCATGACTACAGCTGTCCCTAAACCAACATTACAACAAACCAGTCTGGTTCCCATCTACTATTCACATTGTCTCCTCTTTGCAAAGCCCCTCTCGAAGCCCACATTTCTCCCCCTTCTTAACCCACACCAAGGCCCCTCAATGGCCCCTAAAGGCCCCGTCTCCCTCCAATTACTGGAGCTCCTTCATCCTGTTGAGGGCAGAGCCAGCCTGAAACCACTCGATCTGCGTCTCATTGAAGGTGTGATTTAGAGAGATGGACTCCTGGCTGCCATCGCTGTGCTTGATCACTGCTGTAAGGGGCTGGAGGAGGACCCAGGAGGCAAATGAGATCACATGGCATTCATTTATCCAGTTTTTCTTCAACATAATGTTAAGAAAAGCTAGCGGATCAATGTTTCATTAATGGCGAATATTGCTCACCTTGCCGGGAGCAAAGGATTTCAGTCCGGTGATTGAAATCTTGTCATCAGGGCGAATTTTGTCGTAGTCCTGGGGGTCGGCAAAAGTCAGAGGAAGCAAGCCCTGCTTCTTCAGGTTGGTCTCTGTGAGCAGGGAGAAAAAAAAGAGAGACATAGCAGAGAAAACTGTAAAACACTGACTCATACTGTACTTCCATCAGGTAATCAGAGAAGGGCTCTTTGTCTGACAGGACCATATCTGTTACAAAGAAATACAAGGTCATGGAGAATGATGTATGCGCGGTTGTGTGTCAGGTTGTTATTGATTAGCCCCATTTCTCATGATGAATTAGATGTTCCATTTACACAAAATTTCTCACTGTTGGAAATCCTTTTCATGTTGAAAGCTTTGTATAAAGCCTTGTAAACTACACACAACAGCATTTATTTTGTGTGTCTCTGGAGGTTCTTAGGAAATCTTTTCACACAAATGAAAGCAACGAGATCAGATGGGCTTTCATCTACCCTCTTACCTACACCCAGCCTCCTATATGCAACAAACTGGGACTAATGGACTGTAATTATAACTTGGAGACTCTCTCAGACACTGCAGGAAACATCTGCATTCTGTCAGACTAAATAATCATCAGTTTGCTCTGGAACACAATAGCAACTATTAAGACACTGCTTTCCTGTTGCCTCTACCTTCCACAAAGAAATTACATTTGACAGTTTGAGTGTAAGCCCAATTAAATTAGCATATCTCTAAAATGTGAGCGACAGATTGATGTTTGCATGTTTTCTATCTCTGTGCCCTGAAACTTACCATGGATTCTGGCAAAGCTCTTGACAATGATCGCGCGTCCTCCAAGGTGTCGTGGCTCCAGGGCAGCATGCTCTCTGCTGGACCCTTCCCCATAGTTCTCATCTCCAACCACCACCCAGTTCTCTCCATTGGCCTGGATTATAGCATAAACAATGACAAAGGAAAAGTTTAAACTGCTGTGGAGAGAGTAGACAACATACTAAGGAAAATATGCAACACAAATAAGAATTTTGTCTAGTGCTTTTTTAGTTTAACAGCACTAGCATACAGCATGCTACAGAATCTACACTCAGTTGCCAGTGTAATGGTTATACCAACCTACAGTCCTGCAATAATCACACACTCATGAAGCTAAGAAAGTTCTTTTTTGTTGAAACTGTTTAAAAGAGGTGTTGAATAAACTTTATGATCAGTTTGTGGTACTGTTGAATTACACTGACAGATGTTTCTACTATTAGGTCAACCCCATTTACACCAGTGAGGGTAAACTAAATATCAGCAACACTTTTCTGTACAACACTATACAGCACCAAAAAAAAAACACAAAAAAAACACATCCTCCAAAACAATCAAAAACTGAACATAATAACCTCCAAGAAGGTAGGACCTATTGCAGGGCTGTTAGCGTGAGCTAGGTGTACCTATTAAACGAGCAATGGAGTGCATGTGTGCCATTTAAATCAACGTAATATAGAGATGTAAAACAAGTCATCAACTGTCAAACTCACCTTGTAGTGGCGGGCCACATCGGGAACACCTCCGTACTCTCCTGTCAGCTGGTTCTTGACCTTGTTGACGGCATCATTCTCAATGTTGACCGCGCCGATCAGCAGATTGTTGGAGATGTTGTCCAGGTGGCCGCTGAATTTCAGCCAGGGCCCGGCAGCACTGATGTGGTCAGTGGTGCACTTCCCCTTCACCTACAGCAGCAGAGGAACAGAGAGGAAGGGGAGGGAAAAGGAGATAAGGAAATAAATGAATCAATGGCTATTTAATGCTACACCATTTATAGATTTTAGTGGAGTTTTAATCACATTTTTGCAAATAGATGGGTCTTCAGCATTAGTAAAGCTAAAGAGAAGAAATTATTCCTATTCCTTCCTTTAAAGACTAAGATTTTTCTTACAGTCAACAAATCCCATTAAAAGACCAAAACCAATCCCAATTTGTCTACAGAAGACATAAACCTAGTCAGGGATGTGGTTCCATATTTAAAACATCTGCACACTCTAGTTTTTTAGCAAATGTTACCCAAACAGGAGGAAACGGTGCATTTGTTGGGGTCTATTTTCAGCCAAGGATTGATCCACATTTGGTGCACTGAGTATTTTCGGCAGAAGGACGGTGTATGTGGGACTGACTCAAAATAAACTACAGTGTGTGTCTTCACTGTAATGAAGGAACATGTCATCCAGTTCAACAGTGTTGCTCACTGATGTGTTTTTAATTGTTTTGGACAACAGTCAAGCTCTACGCCACAGAGGAATAAGATGTATAAGCCTTACTTATTAGTAACATTAGTTCATTGTTAGTTTTGGTCTGAGTTGTGTCTCTGTTGTTTTTTTTGGCTCACCCTGTGGCCTTCAGCTCTACTAGCTCTCCATTAAGCCACGTGCAGACTACAAAACATGTTTTGTCCCAGACTGTTGTCGTGCTGACGTGAGGGTGCATAAACTACTCCACTGATCTCAGAACAACTGTACTAATTACAAGATTATACCACTTGGAGAAAGCCAAGACTGGCTTAAATTATGTGGATATTACAAAAATATTAAGTGAAAGATCACTGTGGGGCAGACTGCGGCAGTTTTTCAGGTGCAAATGTGGTATATATATGCAACAAAACGGCACAAGTTAAAATATCACAGAATGGATACAGCTAGGTTAATAGGAGGTAATTAAAGTTAAATTACATTTGTTTTCTCCCACATCTTTGATTAAGAAAAGAAATGTGGATTAACTTTTAATCTACAGGAATATGAATTACTTCAGACATAAGGTGAGCTCACCACACAGACACACACACACACACACACAGACACAGACACAGACACAGACACACAGACACACAGACACACAGACACACACACACACACACACACACACACACACACACACACACACACACACACAAAGAGCCAAATAGTAAACAAAAAATAAAAAAATAAAATAAAATTATGATTCTTAGAAAGAATTACAACATGCACATTTGAAAACTGTGGCAGCGTCTGGGCAGGATGAGGTGAAGACACATCTCTGGACTGCTTAAACTAAAGTACATATTGATGGGCATAAACTCAGATTATGTGCCAACCTGAGGGTTTTAGTCTCATATCCAGTACATTTGTCAGGCAAATTGTGGCCAGACTTGTAACCTGCACATCCACCACAACCTTCCTTCCATTTCCGGCTCACCTTGATGAGGATCCTCATGTTCTTCAGGTCTTTTCCATGCCACTTGTCAAAGGGCTCCAGCAGCTGCAGGCGGTTGCTGGAGGGGCTCACACTCACCTGAACAACATGAAATCAGGGTAAGACATAAATGTTCTTCCAAGACCGGTTTTCAAAGGATAGTGGGGCTGACAGCATCCAGACCAAATTCAATTTCATTTGAACACCAAAAACATTTTCTGTCTGAACGTCTGTCACTTCACATTTACGTCTAAGCAAACCTTGATCGTGCTGTTAATTTACACATGCTTACTTCTTCATGTACTGATTCAAAGTCTCATTGGTTTATGAGTCTGTTTCATTAGTATTTGCTGCTTTCTGGATTGTCGAGATTAGATATTGTTAATTAAAATCACCTGGACTGAGCTGCTCTCAGCTGGTGGGTACTGGTAAGTGTCCTGGCCCGGGTCGAAGTCTTTGGAGGGGAGCTCGTCACCAGTTGGAGGTTCCAGCTTGAACTTCTCTCCATTAGGAGCGGTCAGGTAATCAGTCTCAGGGTTGAAGTCGAGGGTCCCGGCGATGGCCAAGGCAGTTACAATCTACATTGAATCACATAAGAGGCATTTAGCCCACAGTAACAGTGAAATGTGGGTGCAAATGTCAAAATACAGAAGTAATCATTTAATTTTAATCGTCTGTCTATTAATGCCCATGTAACTATGAATCACTGAGCTGATAGTCAACCCGCAATGCTTCTTACCTCAGGAGAGGTGACAAAAGCATGAGTAGCTGGGTTAGCATCATTCCTGGCAGTGAAGTTCCTGTTAAAGGACGTGACGATAGTATTCTTCTCTCCTTTTTTCACGTCCTTCCTGAAAAAAGTCAAAACCGGGAGCATGTTAGTGTAATGCGCATTGAGCCACCTGTTTCAAATCAATTTACAAGACTACTACTAGTAATTCATTACATCAAAAAAGTGTTGGAACAAACACACCATCCGTCTTTCTCTAAAAGTATAAATGTGCTCAGCAAATTGCAGACATGACAATCTCACTATAAGATTATAAGTTATGTTGTATGTAAATATGACATTATGGCCTCTGATTGAAGCTAGAGGAACGTCCAAAGTAGGAAGAGTTCTGATGAGCATGATTATCCATCTCTTTAGATTGATATTTATTGTGCAAAGTTGAAAACATTGGCTAAGTTGTAGTGTGAGAGGAAATGTCCCCAAAACCAGTAGTATTGATCCTCTAGGGTCCATAAATATTCACATTTCACTTAATGGAAGCCTATTCATAAGTTTTCCCTCCTTTCCTTTCCAGTTTCATGAGCCAGTTTTGGTAAAGCGGAAATAGTGATCTGAAAGTAGTGCCAGATAAAAGGTCACCAATGTTATCAGAAATCATCACCTGGGGAATACTATAATCTGACCAGTGTTAGAGATATTTTACTTTGGACCAAAGCGCTGGCATAACAGGCTAGTGAACTGCTGTGACCCACAATTAATCTTTACAAATTAGGTGCATACCTGTCCCACTGTCCAATGCAGGGGCCACAAGCATTGGCTAGTACGACACCACCAACATCACTTAGGATCTTGGCCTGAAAAAGGGACAGCATAGTTTTGAAGAAATCAGCTCCACACACACAAAATTGTATATTTGTCTAAAAACAGGCTGGAAAACAAAAGACTTGGAGGAAAAAGCCCACATGCTAAGGATCACTCTCTAAATGCTGGTGAGATTCTGACTCACATATCCATCCCTTTCGATAGTGGCGTGGATCTGCTCAGAACCAGGGGTGACTGTGAACTGGGCCTTGCACTTCAGACCTTTATCAAGAGCCTGCTTGGCCAGAGAGGCCGCTCTGCCCATGTCCTCGTAGCTCGAGTTGGTGCAGCTACCGATCAGACCTGCAAGTGACAAGTTTGATGTTTGTATGAGGAGAACAAGGAAACTAACATGAGGGAGTATACAGTTACAGTGGCAGTTTTAATAACACATCTTGCATTTGTAGAAGATACAAAAGACAAGCAAGTATGTAATTATATATCTTGATCCTCATAATTATACTCCACTCATTCTGTCAATGACTGGAAATCTACTGCGCTCAGCACTTGTTCTGATAAACCACTTTGGAAGATCACATGACAGGGGTGTAATGTGATCTGATCATATGTGCTCAATAACACAGCTAGTAAGAACAAAGAAGAGCAAGAAATATCTAATTTCATTAGACAAAGCATTAAAAAAAAATTGTAAGATAATACAGCTGTGTCACATATACTGACCAACTTTAACCTCCAGGGGCCAGCCGCTCTTCTTAGCTATAGCCCCGATATCAGACACAGGGTGGGCCAGGTCAGGGGTGAAGGGCCCATTGATATGGGGCTTCAACTGTTACAGGAGGAGAGAAACAAGGCACAGTAAAGGACAGTCATAATTTGGATCAATTGGAACGTTTTTGCATATATGCTATAAATATTGTTTTTCTAAATTTGGAAGCTTTTAAAAGAGGAATGCCAATAAGGCCGTAAACTGCCTCATGTAACATCATCATAACCACATGATACAGATACAGTGTGTGACTACATGAGGAGTTGGTGCTGGAGTTTTTTTAGCACAGCATTTGAAATCACCCCAGGAAAGCATTTACTCAACATAAGCTATATTTGGTAGGTCAGTGATTCTTAATGAATCTGTATGTTTTTGTTTTACTGCCCAGTTTAGCACCTCGGTCATTCAACAAGCTAATTAATGTTTTCGTAAGCAGGTTTCTAGGTTGAAATGCTTGTCTTAACATATACATATTTCAGCAGCAGGGTGCTTCAAAATATAATCAAATCATCTACTCTATAACTTAATAATGCTGTAACTCCTGACTTCCTGTGTCCACACACAGACTGATGTCACATGACTAAATATAACATAGTCAGCCTCCACGTATAATGTTGGTAGGATGTACAGTGTGTCCCAAATCCATACTACATCTTAATTTTATCAATTCCGTAAAGTATGTTGACATATTGTATCTAAAGAAATAGTATTTAGCATGGATTTGGGACATGGCGATAATAATTTCTTAGATTAAATGAGTAATGTCAGGGAAAAGTGTTTTGACTCACCTCACTCAGGTTAATCTCAATGACCTGGTCATATTCACAGCCGTTATCTGGGACCAAGTCATCTTGGAACTGATCAGCCACAGAGGCAATCTCTGACAGGGGATGAAGAAGGAGACAATGTTAAAGGTAGGACACAGTGAATAAAGACTAAACATACAGAGACTAATAGTAAGAGACTGACCTGCACGGCCAGTTTTGTGCATATACGTCCTCATGCGGTGGTTGTAGGGGAAGACGGATGTGGTGGCTCCAATCTCAGCACCCATGTTACAAATAGTGGCCATTCCTGAAAGTCAAAGTAAAATTTACTGCATTAAAGTTGAAGAACTGTATTATCTATTCAAGCAAAATGTGGATGTTAGTTCCACATGGATCTTGGAACAATACTATTCACCTTATATATGCTTCTTTTAGGCAATATTATTCGCAAACACTCCATACACTTAACTTTCATTGTTATGCAGATGATATCACGCCATGATCACACTAGATGAAACGAGTGTTCGAGTGTGCCTTAATGATGTAAAAATCTGGATGACCTACTATTTTCTGATGTTAAACTCAGAAAATAGCAAAAACCTCCGAGACGCATTATCTAAAGACATAGTTAATCAGGATGGCATCGCTCTAGCCTCCACCACTACTGTGAGGAATCTCAGAGTTGAGTTTGATCAGGACATGTCCTTTAACTCCCACATAAAACAAACTAGTTTACGCATTTGTTACTTCTATGCTGGATGACTGCAATTCCTTAATAACGAGCTACTCGAATAAGTCCCTTAGGACCCTACAGCTGATCAAGGATGCTGCTGTACGTTTACTGACAAGAACCAGGGGGAAAAAAAATCATATTTCTCCTGTTTAGCTTTCCTGCACTGGCTCCTTGCAAAATCCAGAATATAATTTGTTTGATTTTAATATCTAAACACAGAAAATGTCTTTCATCAGCATTTCAAGTCTTGAAATGTAACTCATCCTTACCAGTGCAGGAGATGGAGTCAACTCCAGGCCCATGATACTCCACAATGGCTCCAGTGCCGCCCTTCACAGTCAGGATGCCAGCCACCTTCAAGATGACATCTTTCGGAGACGTCCAGCCAGACAACGTTCCTGTCAGCTTCACTCCAATCACCTGAAAAAAAAAACGCACAAGGGCTTAAACAAATGTACAGATAGAAACATTTGTGGAGACATTTAATGACTGTAAACAGAGAACTGAAACTGATGGTGAAAAAAAAAATATTTAGAAAACATATCAAATGTCAAAGACTCACTTTGGGACATTTGAGCTCCCAAGGGATTCCAGCCATGACATCCACAGCGTCAGCTCCACCCACCCCAATACAGATGGCCCCCAGTCCACCGCCATTGGGAGTGTGGGAGTCTGTACCAATCAGCATCACTCCAGGATAGGCATAATTCTCCAGGATAATCTGTGCAAAGAAAGGGACATTTACTGTCAGTCACGCATTTTTCTCTTGGGACTTCTTTAGACTACTGTTTGAAATGTCCTTTTCTGCTCGTCAAAATATTAATTTCTCTGGCACAAACATTGTTTGGCAGGAACTGTGTGCTGATTTACTGCAGACAGTGTTTGATGTACAAACCCACTGACAAGAATTTATTAAAAGATCCCATGCAGACATGTTTTAGACACACACAAATACTACGCTTTGAATAACAATTTGAGCGTGACATGGTTCTTCCATTAAAAAAAGTACCATTATAAATACTGGTGTACTGTACCTGATGGATGATCCCTGATCCGGGTTTCCAGAAGCCAACTCCATATTTGGCACCAGCAGTTGCAAGAAAGTTATACACTTCCTCGTTCACTTCCTGTGTTAGAGTATTTGGGGAAGAGTTAGGGCTTCTGTTGAAGACTACTATTTTTCATATATCATACATGAGTATCCTTGATGTAACCATAAAAGAATAAAGTTGGGTGCACTTTATCCAGAATCCTTTTAGTCAACTCAGACACCAGGCATGTGGTTAGTCAGACAATTTGATCAAACAGTTGGATTTTGTAACCAAACCATGGCATCTCCCTGTGGCCAGAGAAAACGGGTTAAGGATCCGGCCTCCGCAACCACATGAATACACGCTGGGTGACACTTGCCTGAATTTGGATTGCAGAACATCGTCAATTGATTATTTATGATCCATTATTTACCATGTGTCTCCTTAGCTCAGTGCACAGGACTCCTGTTCGAGGAGTTGTGTGTTCAATCCTGGCTTGCTGCTAGTATTTTTTCCTCTTTTCAACAAATTGATTATGAAGAGGTCGTTTTGCATCAAGCACAATTAAGCATGTGCAGGAGTGTGTGCGTCCCGGCGATTGGTCAACATCAAGCTATGGAGCTTATTTTCATTTCCACAGTATCTCCAGGTAAAGGAAATACCTGCTTTTCTCTTTAAAGGAAATCCGATCTCACCTTTTCTGACAGCTTTTTCAGAGGTGTGTCAAGCAAGCCAGAGACTTGAATTTCCTTCAAAACCTTTCAAAGTAAAAGCTCTCAATTAAGCAGAACATAAAGTAGGCCTAGTGCTGCAAAAAAGGATCTCACGCTTTTATTTTGAAGGCATAATCACTTAAAAGGAAGTGATTAAGTGAGTAACTTTTACTGTCATGACTGAGATCTGTTTCACCACCAGACGATATCATTTTGTTTTTGCCACAAAGTAATCTAGCCATGGGCCAGATATTATAGCTGGTGGGCCAGCTTTGGCCCACGGGCCGCCTATTTGCGACCACTGGTGTATGGTATCAATTGTATCTCATTACCTTACAAAAGTATACATTTTTTCCTTAAGCCAGCGGTAATGTGCAACTACTTGCAATGACTGTACCACAAAAATATATGTACAGTACATACAATACTCCATCCTTCTTCTCGCTGTCTGTCCTCACCTTAGCCCTCTGCAGGTCCTCAACCCCTCCGATCTGAGCCTCAATCAGATGATCACAGTGGATGGTGGAGGGAACGGCCACCTTGGGCAGACCACTGCTGATGAACTGAAGCATCGCCATCTGAGCTGTGGCATCCTGCATAGCCACACGGTCTGGACGCAGGCGCAGATAGGTGCGGCCGCGGTCGATCTCCTGTCCTGCAGGATCATCCAGGTGACCGTACACGATCTTCTCTGACAGAGTGAGAGGCCTGTTGAGCCTGGTGGGGTGGATTAATGGAAAGATGTGGTTATAATTGTGATGTGTGCTGAACACTGAGTGTTTGTACTGTCCAGATACAATAAATATGAACAATAATAATTAAAAAAAAAAATGTAATTCTTGTCTGTCCTTTTTTTCACCTGTTGCCAATAATCAGGGAAAAGCCCTGAACACCAACATAACTATGCTTCATCATAAACAGCTAACAGTTGATCATAATAGTCATAATAGTCAACAGCCACACAAAAGGCCTTTTCTATTCCTGGATTACAGCATGCGGTAAGGTCAAGACCAGGTCATCCAAGATTAGCTCAGTGGGATCTGCTGGCCCTGACAAGTCTACACTGTAAATGTCACAAGACTTACTGTCCAGCTGCAATAAACACCAGCCATTTCTCATGGGCCAAACTGCAATCAACAAGGACTCTGTGTATGTTCATGTGTATTTCTGAGAAGGGAAACTACTGACCTCCTGCGTACAATGTTGATGTTCTCGTGCATCTTCTCATAGTTAATACTGGATTCGGGCTCAAAGCGGCTCATGGCCACCTTGGCCTTGGCGCTAAAGGCTGCAGAGACATGAAATCGCCTTGCCCCCGGTTCCAAGGGCCAGCTAGATCAGAGCAAATAAAGGACAATTTGAGGAATAACACCATAAACAAAGTTTTATTTTACTGTTGAGGACTAACACATTACAATTTGAGTTACATATTATCTATGCAGAGGAAGAGAGGCAGCTAAATTATGCAAGAATGTGGGGATAGTTAAAACATAATCTTGAAAGTGGCACCAGTAAAAAGACGTAAGAATAATCCTCCATTTGGTCACAGAAGGCTCAGTTACTTTGGTTAGACACTGACTTTAGATCAGAAAGAGAACTTTGAATGGCCCGAGCTACAAGTTCAGGAACAGACCCGAATGTGATATAATTCAAAGTCTCTGTTAATTCTGTTGATCTTATCCCACTTTGCTCCAGCTACACCAGCTGACAAAAATGCCCCACTAGACTCTTTCTAACTTAAGACTTTGCCACGTAAAGAACAGCAAATTATTTACAACATGTCTACACAGACAGTGCGCTTTAGCCAACAAAGTTAGTGGAGACACTTTGGGTCCAAAGCTCTCTCACTTTGCCTCCATTTTAGCAAAAATGTCAGGTTTTTCTTTTTGCAGGTAATAAAAATAGGCTGTCCAAACCCTCTTGCTACAATAACAGACTGACACTCATCTCTTTGTAGACACTATATAAAGCATTAAAAGATCTTTAATAAATGTGATGTACTTAAAGTGTGCAATGTACAGTTTTATTATTTAGTAAAATGCATTACATTTACAAATATTACATCAATCTTCTGGCAGAAACCCAGTACTAGACTGAATTGGAAATGCAACTGATTTAGAAATTTAATCAGGACACTGTGTCATGTTTCTGAGGCATTTTTATTAGTTGATGACGTCTTTTGCTACTGCCGGAAAAATAAGTCACTGTAGGATTGGATTTAAAACCTGCCATAAGGGAACCTAGGAGATCAATGATCCAGCTTTGTTCATTTGTTTATTAGTCCCTTTGTGTTTCAGTCACTGTGGTCAGAGAAAACTGGGTGAAAGTTTATACAGCTCATATTGCAGGGTTAAGGCTCAATGACAGTCTGAGTGGATTCAACACTCCCCTATGCTGTTAACTATGCATGAGCACTAGAGGTACACACATACTGTCTATAAAATCAGTATTGCAACAATTACAGCTCCGTAATGCCTGTACTTATCATCTGCAAATCAATTACTTTGATTCAGAGACTATGAGAGATACATTTAATGGCATGTACTTTGCATAGAAATCTGATCTCACGCTACGGACAGCCTACGGTGACTTTATGATTATCATGAATTCATAAGCAATGTGATTGTCCAGTGTACACAGAATGGCTAGGCAAAGTAAACCAGAAAAGCACCAACAAACAAGATGTTTTGTGTAAATAAACCAGGAGTAGTGATAAATGTTTCTATTCTCATGGCTCCAGAAAATGTTGCTTTTTTTCCAAAATAGGCTAAATATGGTCAGTTTGGTCTTTTTCAACTATTTCATAAGCAGTCATCATAGTCATACAAACTGTAATGTAATTAAAACAGGCCTATGAAACTGGAGGCCTACAGGCCAACCGCCGCAGATCAGTTCTATTTACAAATAAATAAAATTTAAAAAAAGGATGACATTAATCCAAATAACAGACTTTTTGCCATAATAAATCGTGTAGCCTCAGCCTATCTGTGTTTTCTAATTAGTTTGAGTTAAAGAGAACTGGAGAATAGTGAATTGATCTGGTGCAGGTTAGCTGATGTTTGTCTGTTTAAAATAAGTGTGATAGTTAGCTGAAGATGGAGAACCAGGCAGAAAACAAGAAGGGGGTTATAAATGTTTACAGGATATGCTGCAATGTAATAGAGACGTCAGAATTGACCAAATTAGATGCCAAATGGTTGATATGATGTGTTGTACATTACATTTATTACAATATGTGTTTTTATATTGGGGCCTAAATAACAGCTTGTGTTGCAAAGAAAATTAAATTAAGCACCTGGCCTAATTACTTAAAGAAGCGCATTTATTTTCTTTTTTAGTTTATGATTAGGCCTCTTTTGGAATGAAGCGAAATAAAAGCTTTGATAATGTGGTGGCGAGTTGTGTCAAGTTTACACAATGAGACTACTAGCTTGGGGAAATGTCTGGCCCTGGGGCCCAAGATTTTAGAAATGTGTCCCCCTGGACAATATAGTTGAAAGCCCTGCTTAAAAACATTCACGCAGGTCTTGAAAGAGGACTCGGTGACACTGAAATGTGGCATCACCATTTGCCACCATACAGCGTTTGGTGTATGGTGAAGTTGAATGGAGGAGTGAGAACTGAGACTCCACAATCTACCACAAAACTTCTCTGGAACCCTTAAAAACTGGACGAATCGCCATTACTACCGTTATGTGTAATATAACAAGTATATTCTCCCCCCTTGTACTATCCAATATAAACATATTCTAGGCTATCTGATTTATTCCGCTACCCAACACAAGGCCAGAAACAGACTGCTGTGCATCAGTCCCAGCTGTCAGGAGTGAAGTGCGCGTTAAGAAAACTCCGTAACCTTGCGATCACCTTGCTAACCACAGGTCACCAAGGGCCGTTTGCAGCCACTATTAAGCTGACTTTAACTGAACTCGATACTGTTATTAACAATAATACGATATAATATTGGTTGCTGTCAGGTCGGGCGTGGTTTATAATCATTGCGTCGCGTTGCTGGTAGGAGTCAAACGGGGGCACCGTGACCTGACGGCTCGCTGCGCACTCTATCTACCCGCTGTCGGTCCACCTTACGCGACAGCGGCTGAACTACACGACAGAAAATATCTATTATCACATATGTACTCCATAGGAAGGCAGTTAAAAACTCTGTAAAAGTAAGATAACGTTTTCTTACCCGCAGTCTAGTGACAGTCAAACAGTAAGACGCCATTTTGTTCACTGACAAAGATGATTGTCGCCCTGGTATGACGTCACCGGCTTAAGCAGCTCGTTGGTTTATTATATTGGGACTCGGGGGGGGGCCGGGGGACTGTTTTCACTCAAACTAACCATTCAATTAAACTGGCAGCCAAGGATGTAATACTACACTCTGAAAACAAAAGTCTAAAAATCTGAGGATCGTTAACTCACTTATCTTAGTAGGAAGCCTACCTACCTCAGCCATAAGTTCTCAAGATCCCGGCTCGAATTATTCACAACAGAACTCAGCAAGTATTTCTAGTCTATCCAATTCATAAATTTAGATCTTCAGTATTTGACATTACTTTACTTAGTTTACTTCTTTTTATTTAACTTTATGATTTAGTTTAATTAATACCTACATTTTATATATTCACCATGTTATATTATGATTCAGAATTTCTATGATGTTATTTTTAAATGCATGTAGCACTTTCCATTTAAAATGCTGTGGTTTTTATGTTTATGATGAAAGGTGTTCTTATACTCTTCCTGGTGTGATGCCTAACTCTGTTATTTTGTTGTGAATTAAATAACGGTTTTGAGAGAAAAACATTATGCTTTATTATTGGATTAAATTTTAAAAAGATATAATAAAACAAATGCATTTTGTCACGCTTACTGCACTTAAGCACAGTTTTGAAGTCAGCGACTTTAAATCAGTTATTCAATTTCCAGCTACTTTATATTTCTACTCCATTTCAGTTTTACATTTTACATAGATTTTACAAAACAAACGATCTGTCACTTAATAAAACATGATGCACTGTGAGATTAAACTAGCCTACCCAGCATTATATAATATAGTTATCTACACACGTAGCCAGTTAAAACCAACTCCACCTCTACCTAATAATATGTGAATAGGCCTAATGATAATCCACTTATACTTTAACAGGGGTCATTCTGCTGAATGTCCAGCACTTTAAAATATATAAGTACATTTTAATACTTTTGTACTTCTACTTAAGAAAATGAATGCAAATGAATTTAATAGATTATTTTTAAGGTGAAGTATTGTTACTTTTTCTCAATATTTCTTCCACCACGGGAACTACATCATATAGGCCTTCTTTAATACATAACATATTATATAATATGATATAGGGTCTACACAAGAGTACGCTTTAGATTAATGCATAAAAAACCTATTGAAGAAAACGCGTTTACGGGCATTTTTATAGACTTTATTTCTTTGAAGTGTAACTTTCAAATCAAATAGTTAAATTTTATCCATGTCTGATATTAACAGTCAAATAGTCAAGTGATTAGCCTAAGTAAAAATGTTTAAATGTACACATAGGACAAACATTTGAATTTGTTAGTTTCAAAATTCCCACCCACAGTTTTTTGTGCAAAATACGGCCACCTAACATGTTCGCGTAATGTATATGATTAAAATGTCGTTAATGTTGTTTTGTAATTATAAAGTTCATACTCACAGTATAACTGCCATACGTCTTATTATGTAATAGCCTACTCTCTTTAGTCAACCTCACGTCACTCAGTCATAAGAACATCATTTCCCACAACTCTCTGGTGTAAGTCAGCTTGCTTTAGCGGCTGACCGGAGGCTGCTGCCCAATAATATGTGGGTCCTCCCCCATCTCAGCCAATAGAGACTCTGTTGCTATCACCGCCTGTATTTTTAGCAAATTGTTCAGCACCGTAGGGAACTACAAATATTCCTCCGCCAATTAAACTAGAGCCCGCTAGGTAAACTTGGATTTTATATGAGGAAAAAGCATCCTCATTTTCTGTGTTTTTAATCGAGATATTGTCTAGAAAGTGACGCATTTATTTTTGTTTTTGTTTTGAAATTAGTCTGCGGGTTAATAATAAAACAGACATAGTCCATAGGGATGGCTTTAATGGTTTGCTGACAGTAGGACAGGTGCATCAATAACGTTGACTGGAAAACATCATAATAAAGCTGCAGCTTCTATAAAATGAAGAAAGTAGTTCTTGTCGTCACGGGCGTGTGGGCGACTCACACTGTATAAATACGCCGGGTTGTCAAACAGCAAAGTTTCTCTGGACCTCCATGCAAACTGTCAGCTGAAGACAAACTGGGAAAGCCTTCGGCCATCTGAGCACTGAGGCTGTGCTTTTAAAAAATCAACTAAGAAGCAGAATATCTACTGCTCAGCATCTGAAACAACGAGTCGGCAGATCCGCCTTTAAATCCGAGACAATACAGCGGAATTAAAACAGAAACGCAGGAGTAGGCTACAAGTCAAGCCAGGGCATCAGTAACAAAAGGTGAGTAATTAAAGCCGGTGCATGCATGAAACAGCTTAATTGTATTCAAACATCCTTCTTGGCGTCTTCATTTACAACCGCATGCTGATGTGTTTTGGTGTTTGTCTTTCCAGAAGCTTTGACTCTCGTCAAAATGCGCTGGCCATAATGAATGACCGTACGGGTTCAGCCATTTAAAATAAAGAGCCAGCTTTAGTCCCACAGTCCGTTATCTGAAGTGACCCTCTCAAACCTTGCTCAGCTGTCATGTTTATTTTCCTTTTTATTTCTTGTTTGACGGGGTTGTTTATGCTGAGGAGGGACTCTCTCCTCCATTGCTTAGTGCACATACTCTGTCGATGGCTGTTCACCACTTAATTAGGCCTTATCATTTAATTTACAGCGACAGTTTGGCATGAAGGGATTTCACTTGCACGTCAGCTAAACCAGTGTCCTTTCTGCTCCAGTGCCTTTTGGCTGACATATGGCAGTAATCCCTTATTATCTGAGCTTGTCATCTCACAAACCTGGCTGACATTTCTCCAGCCTCGCGCTCTTCTTGCATATTTACCCCGCTTATTTGGCATGTAGTAGGTGTTCAACAATCCAAATTCAAAGACATCTTTAAATATAAATCGGTTTAAAGTTCAACTGGGAGAAAACTGAATTCAACAAAGGGGAAAAACCACAGGTTTTGTGTGTGTGCTGGCTACTTAGTTCAGGCAGGCCTGTATGTTGCTCTCTTATAATATATCTAAAGGGGCTTTTGCTTTCATGTATGTATTGTAGCTTGTGCTTCCTGTAAGATCACAGTAGATCTAGTGCTTAATAGATAAAACCTGACCTGTAGTGGATGCTATGCAGCACACTGTGCCACACATTTGCAGCTCTGATAATGAGCGCATGTAAACAAAAATAGCACTATAGATCCTACCTTTTGCTACTGACCTGCAAAACAGCAGGCCTCTAAAAATGAATGCAGCTCCTTCAAGCTGTGTAACAGATCTTCAGGTGAAGAACACGCATATGAACACGGCGAGGGGGCTTATGAACAAGAAAGATTTGGATGCTATTGCACAAAGCAAAACATTTGCATGTATCAACAGAGCTATTCCTTTATGTAATTTAATCTTATTGTTACTGATCTTACTGAGGATCTCACTGTTGCCTTTTTATAATGAGGTATGAAATGCACTCAAGGGTTTTAGTGATGCTGGCAGGTGATGGACCAGTGGATTCTCCTGTTCTCAAATATCCTTTTCCACAGTCACACTATCTCATTTTTAACTCAGGTGGTGGAGAAGAATTTGCACCATAGATGATGCAAAATGGGGCCCTATTTATAGCCCACTCTAACCAACCCCCATCTTCTCTTTCAATGTCACCTTTTTCATGCGATAGGGGAAATGTAAATCTCATTTAGAACTGTCACTGCATCCAGCCTGTGTGGCTTTATCTGTAACATTCGAATTGTCTTTAATCGGAGGCGTCTTTCTAATCTTAGCAGCCGAATCCCCATCTGGCAGGATAGTGAATATGAGTGAATTGTTTGTGTGCGTGTGTGCATGAGGGGGGGAAGGGGTGATCGCACGCACTGCATGGTGGGAAATGGTGTTCTGGGAAGTCGACTAACTGTCCTGCCATTTTACACTTCTTGCTATGTGTGCCTAGTGGGTTTTTTTTCTCTCTGCATGTGATATTTCACTCTGTTTGACTCCACATCGTGATGAATGGACTCTGTGACTCTGTGTTAAGGCATTAAGCAGGAAGCACTCCACGGGCTCGGATTCAGATTATAAAGGATTTATGAAGCCCATAATACAGCATCTGTTAGATCCATCAGTACATTATGCAGTTGATAAAACCAAAATACAAAATATAAAACATGTATACTTGCTGTGTGTTGCTGAAGAAGAACAGTAGGTGTGTAAATAAGCTTTCTCACCTCCTTAACAAACATATACATTAGGTAGATTCAGTGGAACTGATATTTCCCCTTATCCTCAGGTATTCACACATCTAAGAAATATACAGAATTTTTAAAAAGTAGTTTCACAACAGTTAGACAAGTGTCAAGTTTCTTATTTGAGTCAGTGTTTGCCCTCACAGGTTACTAAAGAAATGTCTCAAACCTTATTGTATTAAGCTGTAACACTTCCACTGGCCTCGTACCTGCAGGCGTGTATATTTCTTGCTTTCAATAGTGCCATGACCTACACAGAGGCTGAAGTGTGCCACTCAAATAATTAGAAAAGTCGCTTAACTGATACATTTACTAAAGCATTTCACCAGGATGTCCTGAGATTTGTGTTAGTTTATTGTAACCAAAAGTGTTTTAATTGTTAATCTGATGCAGTTTGTTTTTGTTTTTTTACTTTTTGGAAAATTGATTGAAAGGACTTGAGGGTAACACTAAATGTTTCAGTATGCTTTAGTGATGTTGGTGTTCAGACAAAGGAGCAAACGTGTAAATGATGCTTGAATGCACAAAATTAGTTCTATTTAATCACTGAAAATGTCTTTTTATTCTGGTGGCACTCCTGTCCCCGTACAAATAAGGATTTCTGTGTCCATAAGTGTGATTAACTGTTTACAGTTTGATCCCTTCACTTTTAATCCACCTCTCCCAATCTCCCCTCAAACCTTCACCTGGTTTTTGCCCAGTAAAATAACCACTTTGTTCTGTTTTCTTCTTCACAGTTGGGACCTGACAACATCGTTGCGTATTTGTGACAACAAAAAAAACAGCCTGCAAACTGCTGCCCATGTAACAAGGTGCCTTTACCATGGTGACACTAAAAGAATCATACACTGTAAAATAAGCCAGAGGGAAAACTCCTTGTTCCAGTTGCATTGCCTCATATTCAGCATCAACTTGATCACTTTGCTCCCACGATTGGCGCTACCCTGGTGCAGCCATGCATCTAGAAGTTAAGGTCGCACTCAACTTCATCGTGTCCTACCTGTACAACAAGCTGCCTCGGCGTCGAGCCGGACCTGTTTGGCGAGGAGCTGGAGAGGATACTGATGTCTCGCTTTGAGGGTCACTGGTACCCTGAAGCCCCCCTCAGGGGTTCTGCCTTCCGCTGTATTCACCTTGGCGCACCGAGGGACCCCGTGGTGGAGTTGGCTGCCAAAAGAAGTGGACTGGACACGGAGGAAGTGCGTGCAAACGTTCCTGCAGAGCTCAGTGTGTGGATTGACCCTTATGAGGTATCCTACCAGATTGGAGAGAAGGGGGGCGGTGAAGGTTCTCTACCTGGAGGACCCTCCAGGCCTCGGCTGTGACAGCGAGAGGGCTGAGGGGGTGATGAGAGAGGGTAAAGGAGACGCAGAGGTGGAGGAGGGCAAGAGTCTGGGCTTCAATCCAGACGCTTCAGGTGTTTGTACCAATTGGAAGCCAAGCGTCTCCCGCCCTCATGCCAT
Organism: Lepomis macrochirus; assembly: GCA_024633595.2. Classification (NCBI taxonomy): domain Eukaryota; kingdom Metazoa; phylum Chordata; class Actinopteri; order Centrarchiformes; family Centrarchidae; genus Lepomis; species Lepomis macrochirus. Next base: position 27,522,589 of record JALXJV020000007.1, on the reverse strand, counting down.
CGCTCTCTAGCTCTCCCACACCTCTGTCTGCCCAGTCCTGCACCGGGCTCTTCAGCTACCCCAGCTCCAGCACGCCCACCGAGCCTGCTGCCCACTCCTCTAACACCTCTACCCCTTCTCCTCCCAGCGGTGGGCTGCCCTACCTCTCCGCTCAGCAGCCACCCTCAGCTCTTCCCACTGCCCGTCCTCAACCCATCACCTTCACCACCGCAAGCTTCGCTGCCACTAAATTCGGCTCGACCAAGATGAAGAAGTGCAGTGGGGCCGGGTCGGCAGCTGGCTCTGCAGTCGTTATACCTCCTGCCCAGAGGATGCTCTCCCACTCTCCTACCACCATCTCAGCACCAGAGCTGCTCAAGCACAAGCCCCTATCGCTTTCCTTGCACTCACTCGGTGGTCCCATCGCCAGCCAGCTCTCTCCCAACGCCAAAGAGTTTGTCTACCCAGGATCCCCAGGCCCCCTTTACTTCGATGCCGACACCCAGCCCATGCAGCCTCATGCCAGCCCATTCCAACCCCCCCACACTCATCCATCTTTTGACCCTTTCTCCAGCCCTCCTCCTGCCCAGAGTGTGGGCATCATTGGCAGCAACGGAGGAATCTCCTACATGGAGAAGCCGCCGTTTGTCGAGGGATTAGGAAGCTACAACCTGCAATATCCTAGCCAGTCCTTCCAGCCTGTTGTGCTGGCCAACTAAGCCTTCATTTGTAATGATGAGAATTGTTATAGGAGGAGGGAGGTGTAGGACAATAATGCGCCAGATATTTTCAGTTTTTCTAACAATTTGTTCTAATACAAGTTAAGGATTAGTTTTACTACAACAAAGATTTAAATGAATACCAGATCCACTGAATAGTTAATGTGATTTGTTTTGTTCCTTCAAAACCCCCGACCCCACCCTGCCTTTTGTCCATTGCTGTTACTGGTTATGTTCTGTGTGTTGGCTTACATGACAGGAGTGGGTGGGAGGACGAGTTCCTTTCTACCTTGAGTCGCCAATCTCTTATGTTTATTATTTTGCACTGAATGTTAATGTGAGGGACATTTTTTTTTCCTTCTTGACTTGTAGTTTAATGGACCTCTAGCTTGAGTATAGCTCCATTTTGCACTGCACTGTCATGCTGTGAATAAGGACCTCGCCAAGTCCTGCAGGGAACGACGGCTGTGGAAAGCTCAGCACTTTGCTCTGCAATCTGCTCTGCCCTACTTGCCACAAATACAGAGACAGGGGCTCTGCTGTTTCTCTGTGTGTGTGTGTGTAGTCCTGCTCTGTTTTGTTGTGGCTCAGCGTGATTGAGAGACTCCTTGTTTTTATGGTGGGCTCCGTTACCCTTGAAACATGCGTGCACAGGCACAATTTGACTCTGTTGTCACTGAGCGTACATTGGGAGCAGTTTGTCAGCTGGATTGTGTACATGACATGGGTTTAAATGAAGTGAGATAAGTGGAGGGAGCAGAAACGGAGCATCGGGTGTTAATATACGGGAGAGATGTTATAGAATGTATTGTACCTGTAGGGGGAAACTGCAGCTGGGAAGGTCGAAGAAACAAAAAAGCAAAATCAATCTTTGTATTTTAAAGACAATAACCAAGTGCTGATACCTCAGTCATACACACAGGGATGCAAGTTATGATTTCATACATAACTCAAATAGGTGGACATTCGCACAAACACTAAGAAATATGTTCACATACATACGATTCCAGTTAGCAGTGTGTGTGAAGGTGAACAAGCGGACAAGGAGGGGAGGGGATGCAGCAGCTAAGCAGCAGGGATTGTGATAAATGGCTTAGCATGACTTTGACTATGAAGGAGAGGTTTTCCTCTGCATGGAGGGGAGAGAAGGGAAGACTGGAGGAAATGAGATAGAGAGGTAGAGGGTTATGTTGCCTTTGTGGCGTCCAGGCTGGATTGGCTTAGAGAATGGCACTTTAAAACCCAGTGCACGTGTCTGGTGAGCTTAAATGGTATTGAAGGCAGAGGCTCACACTATTCTCTCCCTACTCTGGAAAATCTTCAGTCACCAGTGCTCCTCTGGCTGTTAACGAAGAAAATATACATACGGTTCTAGTTGCTCTGCATCTTTTCCCAGATGCAGTGCTGCAGACAAAGATGAATGTTCTTTTATTGATGTGTGGCTTTTGTCGCTTTTAGTGGATAGCTTGTCAGATCTCTGGAAGTCTGCTGTTTCTATCTATGGTTTGTTTACCAGCTGCGTCCATGTGACTGTTGGTTAGTTGCTACAGGAACGAATACCCCCCAGATGTCCATTTGAGCTGTCCAGCACTTTATTACTGGGCTCCTGATTCTGTGTGTCGCCCACAGACATGAGCACTAAATTATTCCTTTTGCCCTCTGTTTGGTAGTGCCACATTTTATTCAGCTGTCATGAAATGCTTTAGAGATTCCAACAGGAGCTTAATTTGTACGCAAGTGCATCACGCTGGTGAGGAGATGCTGTCCGTCTTGTCCATTGATTGAATGTTTTCTTGCATCCATAAATGTTTTTGTATGATGACCCAAGGACCCTTGATTTGTGCTCATGCTGGTTTTGCAATGTGACAGCTTGTCATATGCATGCAAGTTTTCTTTCTTTCTTTTCCTTTCGTTTCAAAGGAGAATGGGTGGGGAGGGACACATTTCTCTAAATGTTTTGATTGTGAGGGAAAGATGCATTTATAACTTGTTTTGTAATTTATTTCCAATATTTCTATATTTTTTGTTTTTGCAAATGATCACTTACATTTGTATGAGTAAGACATGACAAGTCCAGGAATATGTATATAAACTGTTCTTATGTTCAGATTCTTTGTTTAGTTTCTTACATGCTGAGGTTATTTTTTCAGAAAATAACATGAATATATGCAAACTGAGACAAAAATAAAGATGTACAGAATAAAGTATTGAATGTGTATTGTACCTTGTACAGCATTTGTCTAATAAGACGGGTAAATGTATTCATTCTTCAAGTTGGATTTGGAGTTTAAGATGTGAATGTTTACAGTGGGTTTGTGTAGGAAAAGATTGCTGATTATCACTTTTTCTGTGCTCCCAGGGCAGTCTGACAACACTACTCCCATAGGCAGTACATTTAAACCAAAAATCTGTGTTTCAGATTATTAGTATTATTATTATTAGAGTGCAATGACCAGCTTCCGTTTGTGAATTCACTGCATAATGTGCATTTCTCCCCCTTCTTTTTTTCACTGTTTTTCAACTATATGCTAACCTCAACCCAGATATATTCTGATATACATCATTTAATCATCTTAATGTCACATTTCACATCAGATTTTTACTTTTTCTCATCTCCATTTTTTTTTTGTTTGTTTCTTCCCATCACCCTGGTTCTTTGGTCCTGTACCTATAGCCATATCCCAGACGGTCTTCGCTTACACAGATGCCCACCTTTCTCCAGTGCAATGTAATGCCATTATTTAAATTACCCTGAAGGATTCAAGGGGTTACTACCTCTCCACCCTGGAAAAAAAAATCTAATATAGCTCCTCAATGAGAAGACCGTGTTAAAGCAGGTTTGGAAGGTTGAAGGAAATGAATGTGCTGTGAATGTGATACTGATCTGTTAGTCAACCCTGGTTGAGATGGCCTGTGGAAAATAAAAGTGGGAAACCGCTTAATTTCTGTTTAAAAGTCTTGAGAGATTTTAGGTCACATGCATGTCCAAAATGTCCAAGTGACTTTTTTTTTTTTAACTTATTCAGTGCAAACGAGGTGTTTTAAGTTTCTTCCACATACAAATGGAGGTGAGAGATCAGAGTATGTGAATGGATTATTGTAAAAGCTGGTTTGCCCTCACTTCTTTAAGACCCGAATGCTGGTTTGTGTTTTAACACTTGAAAAGAACCGATTACAGTGTTGTAAACGCACCGCAAATCAACTCTAAACGCAGGCTCTTCTCCAATCAGGGTTGAACATTAATGAAGAGGAAAAACAAGAATTTTGTATTCTGATGTCCTTTTGCTTATATCAATGTGTGCGTTTTATTTTGCACTTTGGAATATTTCATTGTCATAAAAGAAGTTTATTTTCTATGTAAAATTTAACATTAAAAAGTAAAATACATATAATTAAAAGTTCAGATGTATAAATATAGTGCTTTCTTTCTTGCCTGTATTTTATTATTTTTCCTATTTTGTATCTGATCTGTACACCCTGTAGATGTGTAATGAATCTTTCACTACTTAAATGCAATGACCTGTTTTCTGTGCTGCCCCACGGAAATGGGGAGTTACTACTGCAGTTTCTTATTGTATCAGATTCTTTTTTAAGTTTGTAATAAAAAAAACAGATTGGCAAAATAAGCATGGAAAATAAGCTGATTGTGTTGTCCTCTCATTGTTTCTGGGTCTGCAAATCTGTGAAACATCACGTGGCTAAATGGGGGGAAAATAATGCAGACGTGCGGCATGGCTTGAATCCAGCTCTCACCTCTTAGTGTCTGTGTCTCTTACTCTGCTAATGTTGACCATATTGCAGATCAAAGATTATGAAAATTAGAACCTCATGTTCCTGTGAAAAGCCTCAGATTGAGATACCGGCGCAATGTGTCCTCTTACTGCAGTAAACAAACTCAAGTAATGTTTGATCAATAATTTAAAGCTAAGATGAAATTCTCATACGGTGAAGAGCCAGATTGCTCACCACCCACCTCAGCTGGACCCATCCCAGCAGATATTACTTTATATTTCATCATCCAACGCTCTTTCTGTCTGTCTTGTGCTACTGCCTCTGTCGATGCAGCCAGCTGTATGGTTGGCTCGCTCGGGAACACACTGGGCTGTGCTTTCTATAGTAACATGTAGTGGTGTGACATTAACATGCATGGCTGGGCTCCTCCCTGGCTTTCTTCCACATGTTCATCGTCAACTCACTGCGTCCCATCTCCCTCCCTCCCTCGGCTCACATGTCTTTAACTGCATCCCTGTTCTCCATCTTTCTCTGTCCATCCCCTTGCCATCTTGTCTGCCCCACCTCCTCCCCCTCACCCCTCCCTCTCCCTCTTCAGCACCAGTTCCTTTTCTCTCTCCCATCCATCCTTCCTGCCACCTGATTCTTTCCTCTCCTTGGTCCCCCACCTCTCGGTTCCCAGAGCCCATCCCTTGCTTCCTTATCACCATCCTCCACACACACACACCCATCCCGCTGGTCTTTGAGGCTGCTGCTGCTGCTGCTGCTGCTGCTCTTACGCAACGTTGCTCCCTAGTGTGTCGATGTGATCATTACGCAACATCTCCTACTCCTCTGGAATACTGATGAGCACCAGGAATGAGGCAACAAAGGAACAGGGAAACAACAAGGCGTCTGAAAGGAAACAGAATCACGCATTGTGCGTTTGTGCGCATCAAGGATGAGGTTACTGATGAGGAAGACATCTCTGTTTGTCCACCAAGCTGTGCTTCTTTTATCTATTCTTCCTTTGTCTCTCAGCACCAGTAAGGCTCCCTTTAGAGTTGCTGCAGCTGGTCGATGACTCATGCAAGGTCAAACCAGGAGCCCACATGTCATTAAATCCCAATTTATTTCATATGCATGATACAAGGTACAGTTAGGACTGTACTATGGTACTGCAGTTGCATGTATCCTTTACATGGTATGGACAATACAAAAACACCCAACAAAAACACATTTATATAAAAGAGAAAATAAACCAAAACACCACAAAAACAAATTTTTTAAAACTTTTACAATAGAGACTTTTACATATTTTTAAGGACTATCATAGCTACTTTGAATATCAAACAAGGACATAGTGTCATTGATGCGAAGCACCCAAAGTCAGTGCCAATAGTTTCAGACCAGAACCTGAAAACAGCAGTTTAGACAGTCAGATGTAGACTTTTAATTTGCACATTCTACAAGTAAAGAAAACAGCACTTTCACACAAGTGCCATCTGCAAGTAGAGAGTTACAGCTGTATTTTTAAAAATATGCTGTTTGTGACATCTACTATTTAACATTTTTAACCTGCTAACCTTCATCAGATTTGGTGATTTTATTTCTCATGGCATCTGTTGTTTATTGGTAATTGTGTAATTGGTTTATTGGTGTCCACACTGGACAGGTCAATTAATACTTTAATGCTCAATTTGCGACCATACGGGAGGTTACTGTTACCAGCTGCTACTGTGAAAGATTCATGTTCCTTTTGTTTTTAGCTGACAAGTGAAATACAGGTTATATTAAAAAATAACAGAGAAAACAGCTGCTGTCAAGACAAAAATTCAGTTGTAACATTTATTGCCTACAGATGGCGAAAGTGCAGCAGCTATTACCACTTTGTCTGTAGGTGGCGACAGACATATCTACATCTGCAGATCTAACCCACTGCTAATACTTTTTTCCATTCCTGGAGGATTTGCATCCTGCTAAATTAATCATCAATGAGCAGGTTTGGGAGGTGCAAGCCAGTAGATTGAGGTGCTATGCATCAAATTAAAAAAGCATTTGCTACATACTGTATGCAGTACTATTAACGATCTAGATTTGTCGTTTTCTGAACTGCTCTCTTGGCCAGTACCTTTCATCTGCCTTATGCAGAACATTTTTAATTTAGTTGAAAAATAACTAAAGGTTGCATTCATCAACTACAATGATGTATAAACAGCATAATGCAGTCAATGCCAAGTTTGAATGTTAATGCAAAATAAAAACTGCACATTGCTAAGAAATGTCCTTTATACTACACCATCAGGAAACAAAAACAAACAGAATCTATCAAGAAAACACAAAATCACCAACTGATCCAGTGTATCTAGATGTAGATCAACCTTTAGTAAATAGAAAACAATCCACACAGTGATCAAAAGATGCTGTTTTCAGCTGATGTTCGCCCCAAGGTCAAGCACTGGCTGCACAAGGATAGGTGGCGGTTTTACGTGAAGTCATGAACACAGGGCATCACAGGAAAGATGCTCTGCTTGTTCTTGTGACAGAACTGTACAATAGACCTACCCATCCAAAAACATAGCTAGTTTTGTGATGGTTTACAGACATAAGTACACTTGGTGTAAAATATTCAAAGAAAAAAAAAAGACAAGTTTACTGGGTTTCATGCATTAGGATCCTAGACTATGGAGGATCTAAACTGGAAGCACAAATGACTTTGGGGCAATTCTATTTAGTACATCATAGCAATTTTACATACAACATCATTACTGAAATAAAACGAGCATTACATAACAGAGTATTATTGCCACGTTTATTTTCTTTCCAAGATTACGGCGATAATGAGCACAAGTTGACCGATCTGCATCGGCCAAAGACACTTGAGATGTAGAGTCCCATAACAGTCTGTAATGTTTTTACTAATTTAGACACAGACTCAGCCACTTTGGCAAAAAGAACTCAATTTATCAACTCGGATTTAAGGTTTTGCCAAATGGAACTAAGCTGCTTTTTGTGTGAGCTCTGCTTCAACCAACACCACTTCGTAGCCCTACTAAACCTTCAGCCTTTCAAAATAGGAAGTGTTGGATGAGGTAAATAGGAGTGTGCACTGTCCTTTATGTGTTCAGACACATACTGTATATGTATATAGAGGAAACACCATAAAACTATATAAATCTGTTTTTAAAACAAACATCCAAAAGCACAGTTTACCCATTGAATTCCCTGCATTGGTTTCATTAGAAGTTTTGTTCCTCAAAGGAAATAGAGTTATCTGACATATTGTTATACATCACAATCAACAGATGCATTATTACCATCAGAATAAATACAGCACTCTTTGACTATTTGGCAAATATAAGGAATAGTATTGGGCTAATAAAGACACAGTCAGACTATCCCCATCTTGGGAATAAAGACCATGAGACAATCATGTATTTACAAAGTTTAGAAGCAGTCAACTTTGGGCCTGCCTAAATTTAAAAAAAAAAATCAATCCAGCCATCACTACACCGTGAGCAGGCAGGCAGTGGCTCTGGCGCCCTCTACCTGCTGTGTGCAGTAAAATAAACTTCCCTACATGTGAACATACCCCTCCACCGGTGAGGGCCCCCGGAGATCATCAGACATATGCATTCAACGGTAACCTACAGATAGAGCTACTCTCTCTATCTATTTGTAAAATCATTGTCTTTTAAAGGAAACCCCACAATATGTCTCCTTTAACTAAATCTCATGTGAGGCTCTGAAAGCTGATCTGAGGGTGGTGAAAAACTAGTAGCTCTAAACTTTAAGTCATGCATGTTTTTCCTCCCTCACAAGCTACTGGGTGTCCCACGGTGGTTGTGGCAAATTAGATAGACACCTGCATGTCTTTTAAGAAAAAGTACGAAATGGATTACACACTGACACACGCACATATCTATGTGGTGCAGGGAGATTACTATATATACACAAACAGCGTTGTTGTGTGCGGAGAGACGTGCATGTGGGTTACAACAAGGAAGAACTGTGACTGAATAACACCACTCAATGTACTCTCATTCTTTTCTCCTCTGCCGACCTGAGGTCTTTGCTTTATTCTCGTCAGCCTGGAAGTATCACTGTGAATCTCAAGTCTCCTTCTCCTTTATCCGTGGATTCATCTGTTCCTCTCCTACGCTGCCATGAGCTAATCAACATCCTCCTTCTCAGCCTCAGCCAGAGGATTTTAAAAGGAAGTATAGACACAAACATAAGTGCAACACAAGGAAAATGTGAGTGACGGCAAGAGTGCACCATTCTAAAAAACAACTTCTAACCGACACTTCTCATGCTTTGGTCCACTAAGAAGTGCTGTGCAGAGAATGAAACTGATTTGTGTAGTATTGAAAATGCCTGTGATTCTTTTTGTACCCGTCTGCTCTTTTCATATTTCCTGACTTTCTGAAGCCGCCTTGAGACAGACCATATTGTCCACATGTGTTTGACCATGGGAGTATCCACAATCGTCCCCCTTCCTCTTGGAGTGTAGGAGCCAGGCGCTCTCCACAGGCCTTCCTGTGACCACCGCTCCAATCACGCCTCACTACCTGCCAGTGTGTATCTAAAACTCCAGTCAGAAACAGCAACTGGAGTTCGACACAGGGACTGCAGGTCAGCAAAGACAACAGTGCAAATTTAGATTCGCTTGGTGTTTGTGTCGGAGTTGAATTCTGCGGGAAAGGGAGTTCTGTCTTTTTGTCTCATTGATTCTTGACTTTGTGGGTTTTATTGAATTCTTTACAGCGGGCCGTACTTAGCCTCATACCGGGCCAGGATGTTCTTGCAGCGACCACAGTCCTTCCGCATCTCGGCCACTTGCTGCCGCAGTGCTATGTTTTCTCGCTCCAGGAAGGAGGCGCGCACCGTGATCTGGTTCTCCTTCAGCCGCCGTGCGTCACGAGAACGCTTTGCAGCCACATTGTTCTTCTTTCTCCGGGACCAGTATTTCTCATCCTGATGGAAAGAGTGGACATAACCGACATTAGCAAAGGATTTGAAACAAACGAACATCTGTGCTGCCCCCTCCTCCAACATCTTTGATCTCTAATCCTCCAGCCACCACTTTGTTTGTAAATGTTTTAATCTTTACCAGGATGGACCAGAAAAACTAAGCAGCCTTACAGTCAAACTGCAACTTTAGTCGCCCCTTTTTGTAGTCAAATATAATGTCAACATAATGTTTTTAAATAAATTGTTAATAGTTTTTTTATTATTAAAGATGAATGAAAGGGGTCTTTAGGGGACACAACAGAAATACTCCTTATTGTCTCAGCAGGCTGGAGGGGAATGACCCAAACCAAAATAACATACATATGATTAAAATAGTCTACCTTCTTTTCATCAGGAACAAACACTTTCTTGGCCTTCTTGATCATAGGCTGCGGTTTCAGCTCCTCCTCCGAGAACTTGTGTTTACGCGGGTTGAATAGCTCTCCCCCCGGCACACTGGACAGGACCAGGTCTGTGGGATCCGGCTGGAAATTAACGTCCACTTCAATGGCATCTGGGTCGATGGGGGAGGGTGTGTTACGTTCTGCAGGGTTGCGATCTTTGGGTATGGAGAGAAAAAGTAAGCTTGGATACAAGAGGCCACACCAACTAAACAAAACCAACCACATCTACGGTTTAGTTCAGTTCACTGGGTTTAAGAATTTACACATGAATGCTTATATTGGCATTAGACAAAGAGGAGATTAAGTGTTGCTATTTTCCAAGAGTCACGGAGAAAAAAAAGTACATTGTATTTGAAATCAATACAAACCTGTACTGATCCTGTCTTTGTGAAGCTCATAATGTTCAGGTTTTGCTAAGATGTGTCAGGGAGGTGTTGATTCCACTCTGTGGTAATGTTTGTGGCTGTAATTTTGGGTTTGTTTTATGGCATTCAATATACTTTTGCTCCTCATACTGAGTTCTAACACAATTAGAAACTCAGAAATGTCTTAATGACGGCACATTTTGTCTTCCTGTGTGCCCTAAGTGTACATATGTGAACATTTTTCATAGATGTTCTGTAGATGTTTTGGTAAGTGGGTCGGCTTTTGGTTTCAACTGTAACATGAGCTCAACATGTGCTGTTGTCTGTGTGTCTTACGCCCGGGTCTATGTGGCTAGAGCTGGTAAAACTACACTAAACTGCTAACTATGCTGTAGCTTTACAGACTAACTACAGGCAGTTGCAAAAAATGACAAACTTTAGTGTCCAGTATTCAGCTTCTAGATATAGAATTTAGAAATCTTAGCCCGGCAGAAATTTGTTTTCTTAATTTAAACAGGAACATGATAAATTTCTCACCTGTTTTCTTCTCTTTCACTTCCACTTCTGCAGTCACCTCCTCAGACAAAGATTCCTCTTCTTGTTCTTCCTCCGCTTCTTCTTCCTCTTCCTCTAGTTTAGCTATTTGTAACGTAGTGACTGTGACTGTTTCCTCTGGATCTGAGGTGACAGTAGAGGTGGCGGAGACGGAGGGGCAAGATACTGAGTCGGAGACTGCAGCAGCTGCAAGTGTAGTAGTAGTAGTACTAGTAGCTGTGGCAGTAACCTTGGGGATGGATCTGCCTTTGCCTAGTGCTGAGGTCAGGCTCTTCTGCAGCTCCTCCTCCTCCAGACTCACAGGGATCCCGTTCTCTAGGAGGAACTCATCCAGGTCCATGTACTCCAAGTGGAAGGTCTCCCCATCATAGGGAATGGTCTTCTCCCAAATGGCTGGGGTCAAGGAGGCTGATACCCCTCCACCGCCGCCGCCGCCTCCTCCTCCTCCTCTAGAACCTCCACCAGCACTGGCTGCTCCAGCCTCGCCTCCCTCCACATCCTCTGATGAACACAGCTTCTCTTTCTCTATGTCTGCATAAAAAGACAAGAGGGAACAGTGGTTAAAGAAATGGCTGCTTGCTGTTAGTGAAATGTGCACATCTGACAAAGAAGGGGGTTAGAGCCAAACAGCCTGTCAATGAGTGAGAGAAAGTAGATCACTAGATGAAATGGAAAAAAACAAGAGTGATGCTTCAGTGGAAACCAGAAAGGCACAGTAACATGGGAGCCAGAGCCCTGCTTGTTCCACACATGCGCCTGTAAACACAACCCCACAAACTATAGACACCAAATCCCACTAGACCAATGTGTTTAATGAAAAGCCATGCCATGTTTTGGTCTTTACGTGTGTTTCCAGTCTGGGTGCGCTGCCTGGAGAGCCGCAGAGAGGAGTTGGAACTTTTTGTTCTTTTTTGTTTCCTCGCAGCCTCGGATCAAACTGGCTCCGTGCGACATATGGCATGTCCGCACTAATCTCGCACTAAATAATTATACATGTATCCAAAGACAATAGACAGCCCTTCACACACACTTGGAGATTAACGTCATACACATCTAGATTACTACAACTCCATTTTAAAACCCGTTCAAAAACCCGTTTTTGCATTTTTTATAATCTTACCGTCGTCGCCTTCCTCCAGGATGTTAGGAGGAGGAATATCCATGATCTTCTTTAAAACAAAAGGGAAGGACTTCTGCGGGGTCGCTGTAACGGCGTTACTACTGGACTTAAGAGCCGCTGTCACCGCGGCTTTGCCTGGCATTGTTTCCTGCCGAGCTTCGAGCACGCAGCGGCGATGTTCCTGACGGTACCGTGAGCTGTCTCCTTCACCGGGAAACAACGGAAACGAAACAATGCTCAGCTCTAAGCTTCTTTAACCATTCCTGCTGCTGCCAGGCCTGTTTGGAAGCAAGGACAACACTACACTAACCCCTTGTTCTTCCTCGCCCAAAGAAAGCGCTTGTTGGATATTCATGAGCCCCGCCCACTCGCGGAATAGTAGCAGCTGATTGGTTGTCAGTGCTGTCCATATAAATGTGTGTTACAGTGGCTGTGAATTCACACGATTCTTTACATAGAAAAAGCTGCACAGTCTGCCCGTACGTGCGGGACGTGAATTGCAATAAGAACATACAGTCTCGTGCAGCGTATTAGTATATTTTAAGTGTCAGTGCTCGCGCATACAATGTGCAGGGAAATGATGCGGGGACCAGCTAAGGGATACTAAATCACACATTCACACACTCTCATCATGACCTCACATTAAACTGCAAGTTATGACTGCAAGCCTACTCCCACACAAACTGTGTACACCCAATATATAACAACGCAGTGTGCGCGTGCCAAGATTTTGTTGATGCTCGCATCCTACCCTCGGCAAGAAGATACTCGTGGCCAAACACGTGCACCCCGCCCCCGTCCTACTCACGTGAGAGTGCAACCTGTCGAGGGGCGTAGCTTCAGACATTCAGCACGTGCGGAGAGCTGAAGCGGGCACGAGCCCATCGTTCTAACGCCTGGCACGGGACCCAAAGGTAATAGAGTAGCTACATGTTGTTTACCAGACAGCTCTGACTGAAGCTACTCAGCGTCTTTAGAGTAATTTAACACAATGTATTCACTGTATTCTAACAAAACTATGTTTCGACCACATGCTCGTTTAAAGTGATCATCTAAAATTCAACGGTGTTTTTGTAGGCATTGCTACACGTGGTCTTATAGTACGAACTCAGCACGCCTACTATTATTTCCCACAACCGTCATTTTTAATGAAACACACCAAACGCTTGCAGCGGCCACAGCAAAGGAGGAAATGTCACGTTTTCGTGCACGCGACACTGTATTGCCTGCGACAGTGAGCGCGCGAACTCTCTCAGGCAGGATGTTTGGGTTCAGGAACACAATGTTCAAACCGCACGGCATCCCGTCTTCACCACTAATCTCTGTTTTCCCACAGGTTCACCACAGTAACCACAGCGTCTGCTGTAAGTGTCCCGGCACAGAGGAAGCCAGTTAAATCCCTGCTTCAGTCCGAAGACTAGACGAATGTAGTCAATATAGAGGTTGCTGCATATAAACAGTTCTGAAAGAGCCTTAAACAATGCAGCAAACTCCAAGTTTCTTTGGTAGTACTCTACTGTGTACTTAGTTTCTTGGAAACATTTAGGCTACTGTAATCCATTTTTTTCTTTACAGAAGAGTGTTTATACTGCAATCCGGTTAACTTGTGAACTATGGTAAATGAATCAACATTTCTCTGTTGTATAAAGAATTATTTGGGTAATCTCTTACAAAATCAGTTGGCACATTGACAAACTGTGGTCTCCATCGACGTCCCTATTTCATATAAGCAATATTTAGGTTACTACAGTATGTACTGATCAGCCATAACATTATCACCACCTGCTGGTCTTAGTGTAAGCCTCCCTTGTGTCACCAAAACATCCCTGACCCATCCAGGCACAGACTCCTCCGAGTGTACACTGTGTGTTCTGACACCTTTCTATCAGAACTAGCATTGACTTTTTCAACAATTTGACCTACACTAGTTCGTCTGGATCAAACCACACTGGCCAGCTTTAGCTCCCCACATGCATCAACGAACCTGTCACCAGTTCACATCTTTACCTTCCCTGGACACTTCTGGTTACGACCACTGCTTTGACCGCTGCTGTTTTGGAGATGCTCTGACCCAGTTGTGGGTCAGACACATGGAAAAATAAATAATAATAATGCTGAGCAGAAAGAAAGATTACGTTTTCTGCAATTTGCACTGATATACTGCCTAATGACGTGAAATTCACGACAAGGTGAGGCAAAAAATATTTCGTCACTAGGAGAATGTACTGTACAATCATTACTGACTGCAACTAAAGCAAAGAGCACCCAGCAAGGTGACCCATCAGTGTTACAGATCATTACCAGACGCATCAACGACAGTGAAATTGTCAGTCCAGAGATGTGTCTGGCTAAATGAATAATAAACCCATTAACCAAAGGCAAGTACAAGTTCAGTGAATGAAGTACATGATTGTTGATGGGCCAAGTAACAGCCATCAGTGAAAATAACAGTGGTGCTACAGCAGGCCTAACATTATTATAACATAAAAATGTCATATTTTCAGGGTATTTCAATTCAATTCAATTCAATTCGCTTTATTGGCATGACTGTGACACAATATTGCCAAAGCATCATACATATCACATAAACAACAATCAACCCCATACATTTCATTAAAGAATTAAAGCGTAAAGTAATCAAAGCATGTTTGTGTTAAAAAAAAAGTTAATATATATATATATATATTAAAAATAAAATAAATAAATAAAACAGTGTGTGTTAAAAAAACAACTAAAAATAAAATAAAACAGTAAGTGTGTGTGTTTGTTAAAAAACTATTAAAAATAAAATAAATAAATAAAACTGTGTGTGTGTGTGTGTGTGTGTGTGCTAAAAGAAACAAAAATATACTAAAAATGAAATAAATAAGCAGAACAGTAAGCGTGTGTGTGTGTGTGTGTGTGTGTTTGTTAAAACAAACAAACTAAAAAACTAAAAACAAATAACAGTTAATATGGAAATAACAATTAATCATTTGTTTATCTCCATGCTTCACGTCTCATAATCTTAGTATGTTAGAACTTAGTATTGATGAGGAGGTCAAGAGCCATGAGGCAGAGCTTTTACAAGTTTTATCAAATGTTTTAGGTTATATGCAGAAATCAAATTATGCCAGTCAGATCATCAAGAGAAACTGCCATGTGCATTTTGCCATGCTTGAAACATGCAAGTAAATTGTATTCTGCTCTATCTTGCATTAAATTGTCAGATTTATTGCAAAATGCGCTTGACTTATTAATTCATAAATGTGTCAAGCAGCAAATGCACCATGGTGGTGGTCCAAGATGATGAAATTCAAAGAATAATGCCATTTGTTTATATTTGAGTTTACAACATGTTCATTATTTAGCATGTTGTCCAGTGCCAAACATTGGAACACTTTGTAGCTGTACCAAAAACAAGATGTCACTTCAGTCACACATGCTGAATCTAAATCCCAGCATTGTCTACCGGTTCGGGGGGCAGGCTGAGTGATCCTCTGCCCATCCCTTCCAAACATCTACCCAGATGAAGAGAAAAGTTTAGCAAATGGAAATTTAGAGTTATTTTAGAGTGCAACATGTATTTTTCTAATTTAATGTTGAAACATGTTGGCAGCAAAGTACAAGTGCATAATAAAGTAATTAAGTTATTTTTCCATTGTTACAAAGGGTCAAACAACAAACAAACAACACTGTCCTCACCATCTGGAGGGGTGCTGTTTTGACATGTGGACAACGTGCAGGTGAGGAGAAAAACAATACTCAAAGTAAGACAGACAGGGTCACACCTGTGGCCTATAGTGGTCTAAGTTATGATAACATGATATTCCAACATAACTGGTTCAGTTACAGATGGGGGCTTTGTTGCATGTCACTCTCTCCTTATGTTTTCCGCCTGTCTCTACTATCGAATAAAAAGGCAAAAACTAATCTTTAAAAAAAGTCAGCAAAAAATACACACGAAGAACAGAGTGCACAGAGCACCTAATGATGAAACTCTGAGTGAGGAATGTTTCAGTGTTGTTGCATCAGTTGCAGGCCGCTGTGTTGTGTCTGCACGGAGGCATAGCACAGACAGATTGCTGATAAAATGCAGCTCACTGCCTTTGATCAACTGTGCACATGAGTGATCAAAGCAGCTGGACACATTTCCATATAGGCCTGAACCTGCGACAGTACACCTCAACATACAACCATGATCAGTTTTACTACAGTAGTCCATGTGATGACTGTTGACTTGTGATTGTGAGCCAGCAGTCAGGAGCAAGGAAGGAGGTTTTCAGAGACAGATAAAATCTTACACAGCAACGTTTAATGAGACTTGGCTGAAGAGAAACAGAGTCAGTATCCCACGTGTAAACACATGCGATGCCAACACCAAATCTGAAGGATTTATGTTTTTGTCTTCTCCCTAGTGCCTGTAGGTTTTGTCTCTTATGGCATCCTTAACTGGCCTAACCTGAACAAATCAATCTAATGTTTAGACTACGATGCATTACATGCATCACACTGGAATCTAATACTATCATGGAGTTGCACTCTAAACTGTGGAGACAGTAAGTTCTTGTAAACATTCTTGTAAGATCCAACCTTGTCAACCTCTCCCAGAGAAGACCGATATCTGCTGACGCCTGAGCTACTGTCTCTACCTTATCAGTGTTACTGTCCTCTCCCTGACAAGGACATGTGAGAAATTACTAGAGAGAGACTAGAGTTTTGCAGTTAACACATCGGGATTGAAGTTGTCAGCTAGGTAACTTTACAACAATGGTGGAAGAAGTACTGCTCTTAAATAAAGAGTAGCAATACCTTGATGTAATATCAGCCCTGCAATTCTAATTTTACTGAAGTAGTTTTAACAGTAAATGAACATTTACAAAAGTATTGATTAAGCAGCAGAATGGCCACTGTCATAAGATCTCATATGATTTGATTATTATTAAGTTTAATATTTATTTATATAGATTAAACGTTACCTCAACCAGTTTAACCATACTATGAGAATCATTTATTTAGTGGCGTAAATTGTACAAATTGGTACAATCCCTCTGAAATGTAGAGAAGTTTAAGTGGCATAAAGTGACTTAATATTATTCAAGTAAAGTAAAAGTAACTTAAAACCCTACTGACAAGAGTAAATACATTTCAATTTTGCTTATCTGCCTGCTACGGTTTATGAGAACAAGTGCCACTCTTAAGTTTTAAGCCTGTTCTTCTGCTTGTAAAATAAATAAGAAATCATTCTTACCGGCGTCATCAAAGGCAGGAAAGGAGAAGGGATAGTCCGCCAAGGACTTCAGGAGATCAGGAACATCGCTCCTATCTCCAAAGAACATTTGGTTAGCTGTAGACATCATGGACGACTTGTGTAAAGTACCTACTGACGTCCGTGATATGAGTGAGAAACGTTCAGACTGTCTGTGAGTGTCTGTGTGCTCTCAGCGGCTGACTTGAGTCACTTTTAGCCAACTTTGCAGCAGGTCACATCACGGGGACGCCTGCATGTGTCCAACCTGTATGATAATGAGCTGAAGGGAGCCACGCCCCCTAGGCCTTGTTGATGCGATGTCAGCTGGGCGCGCGCCTGCCAGTCACACCGCAGAGCCTATAAGAAAGTAGGGGTGGGCTCTAACTAATGACAGCCACAACAACCCAATTCATCCGAGCACATTTCCCTCCACGCACGACACCGGCACGTGCAACTCAGAGTCTCTAGGCCACGTCCACCGCAGCGCCACACGCCATCTAGTGATGTGATTGAGTAGTGCACTAACAGTTGACTGCATGAAGTACAATGACATCGTATTTACTTACAGCGGTGGAGGAAGTATTAGTAAAAAATATCACACTGTAACAACAAGTAAAATCCTGCATTCAAAATGTTAATTCAATAAAAGGTCTTATTATTATTACTTATATTATTAAAAGTAAAAGTGCTTCATGTAGAACATTGCCAAGTACATGCACCTAAAAATCTGTACCTGGGTAACACTCAACCAACATGACATTTTTAATATTATTATTTGTAATATTATTATTTGTAATATTATTATTATTATTATTATTATTATTATTATTATTCTCATCATTGGGTATTTATAGCTATGTAAACTGGAGAAACAGTAATTCACGTGATTTACTTTTCATTTAGTTAAACAATGTATCTGTAAGACATAATAATTTGGCCAGAATAACACACATATGCTTCACATAGAAATAGAAATACAAGTTGAATCATACCACCAAAAACACATCTTCACTTCAGTACAAATCATAATGGAACATACCAACTTTTGTTCGTTGAGAAATCTTTGGGGACTTTTTTAATGCATAGTTAAGAGTTTGAACAGCCTCTGTGTGGACTGAAATCAGTCTTAATTCTCCTGCTCAAACAAAAATGAAAAGAACCAGATGTCACATGGATCGTGTTTAGTTACATATGAACACATTATGAATAATGTTTGATGAATGGTGTGTGTTTGTAGTTGCTGTGTTTTCAGAGTGGCACCAACATGAGATTTACTTTCACAGCACTGACTACTTTTTTTTTTTTTACTGACGTTTTAGCTGAACAGAAAATACAAATAGCTCTGAAAAAAATACAAATTTTGAAGAAATTAAAATAGTCACCAGTTTAAAGTAAAGAGTATTTGGCATGTTTGGGAAGGCAAATACACACACCTTACATTTCAAGTGATGTTTTGTTAAATTGTACACACTGCTTATTTGACCACATGACCTGCTGATTTTTGTTTAGAAATTCTAGTTTGGCAGTCTCACAAAGTCAAAAAAATCTTCTTAATCCTGAAGTAGAAAGTTGAACTTCCCAAAGTCAAACTCATCAGGCATGATGAGCATGTCTTCCCTAGCTCTGGCCAGCTTTCGTCGCAGGAAATCCCGTCTTTCGGTCCACTCCTGGAGCTCCTCCTTGCTGTGAGCGTAGTCACAGCTCACACCGTCAGGACAGCTGCCACCCAACCTGTCAAACATTAACGCAATGTAAAATGTTTGATCTGAGCCCAATATTGACATTTAGTATAATAGCCATAGAAAGCTGAAACCGCTAACATGTTAGCAAACAGTTGGTTATTTACACACCCAGCAGACGCAAAGCATCATCTGCACTTATATGGCTTTTAGCTCTGTTTTGGTCTCCACTAACTCCTAACTAACACATTTAGCTGCTAAATGCTCCTCTATGTTGTGTGTTTTCACTAAAAACAAATGCCTGTGTTTCTGATGACAGTGAACCAAAAGGGTTCATTAACATTTGGGCTGTAAAACAAAACAACAACCTAAAAGATGCTCTGTGGAAGTGTGGGGAATTCAGATTTGGTTATTACTCTAGCAAGACAATAGATATTAATCCAATGTGGCTGCTGCTTCAGAGTCTTTAACCCAAAATCTCCTGGACCAAAGTAAAAAGTTTAAACTGCTAAACGTTTAGTTAGAAACAGTACAAGTAGGACTGGGTGATATGGCCAAAAATGTTAACATTAGGTACAAAGGCTGAGTCCTTGACGCAGCAGCCTGGGTTTGAGTTCGACCCGTGGCCCGTGCTGCATGTCGTCCCCTTTCTCTCTCTGTTTCCTGTTTTAACAGTCTTATATCAAATAAAGCTTTCGATATTGGTTAAAAACAGGTTTCCCCAGGTCATCTTAGGGTGACATGCAACAAAGGACCCGAGCTAGATTTGAGTACACTTCTTTATCACTGCAGAAAGGTGATAAGTCAACTCCCTGTAGGTGAGCAAAACTTATTTTCAAGGCTTAGGTTAGTCTTTAAGTTTTGTGGGCTGGGTCTGTGATTCAAACCAACACCACACCAATGCTGGATCCCTAACCAGGTGACTTACATTAATCATTTAATTCATTAAATTATTAATTATTTTGTACACTGATTGAATCCAACAACTGATTCAGGAAAAGATCTTACTTGGGGCAGAGTTCAAAGCATGTCCCAGGGAAACGGTAGCTCCATGTCAGAGCTTCTTCTTCTCCCTCACAGCTGAACACTCTGTCCTTGTGCTTCTCAGAGGAGATGTGCTGCTGCCACTGCCTTATACTGTTACTGTGCTTACCGCACAGACGGCAGTGAAAGCCACTCTAAAATACAGAAACGAAGCATCATCGTCATCCTCTTAAACACATAGTAAGGAAACACAAGTTTTAGTTCAGCTATTTTTGGTCTTTGACATTACTGAACCTTAAATCAAATGTATACCCACCATTGGTTCAGCATAGTCAGTTGGCATGGCGATGTATTTCTCTTCTGGGACGGGCTGGGTGAGCATGGCTCCATCTGCCTGGTGGTTGTGGGCGACTAACTTCAGCCACATGTCATATATCTGCTGCATGTCCCGCACTGCAGACAAAAATATAAACCTGTTATCACTCTGAGGATGTTCAGTGAAAGACAAAACTGAAGTCCGACAACAAATCAAAGCCCAAACGACTGTGCGCAGTCACCTCTCTCCCTTCTCTCTCTCAGGCTGAGCCACTTGCTGTACACTTACAAATCCTCATATGGATCCTCTTTTTGTCCATGTTAACTGTTTGAAAACAGCTGATGGATGTTTTGAAACATTTTTTTGTCATGAAAATATCCCCCACGGTTCGGCATGCAGGTGAACTGCGTACTGATTACAAAGTTTAACCATCACAGGGGTGCATCAACCCGGTTAAGATATAGAAGGGCTGCGTTGCCTAAAAAGTATTATTCACTTCATAGTCATGAGTAAATGGTATTTAATATTCAGAAAACAGTTATTTATCAGGTCAAAGTTTGGTTTATGACCAAATATCTGCAAAACTAATGACATTCTCATCAGCCTACTTTGTTTTGTGCTAATGTGAAAATGTTTGAATGCTAACATGCTAAACTAAGAAGGCAAACATCGTAAACATTATACCACCTGCTAAACATCAGGACACACTCTTATAACAGGGCTTTGTTGCGTTAGGTAGGGTTTCCTTGATTCGTGAGTCAACTCCTATTTTATGAAAACTACTGCAGAGTAATTTAAAGGGTAATTCCACTAATTTGGTGGCTCCAGAGCGAGCTGTGTAAAATCTGATAAATTGTCTAATGGCTCAATCGAGGAAACATTAGCTGCTACTAGCAATACACACCTGAATCTCTGACAGAACTGTTTGGACAAGGAAGAAGATCGAATGTAATAAAAAAGACGATATCGCTGGATCTGCTGCACCGATTTTGATAATGGAGGAGTGCAAAGCTAAATCAGTGAAGTACTGTTTTAAAGCATTACTTTAATAACTTACAGTCATTATTCTTCATATACGTCCACATCTCCTTCTCTTCCTGGCTGTGAGCAAAGGTGCATTTCCCAGTGTAGTTACATTTCCGTTTCGCCAAAATCTGTGTACATATCTGCCAGGAGAAAACTTGTTTAACACAGATCACAATGTGCAGCACAAGCATTCAAGAAACACCTTAATCAGCACCAACAGTAACAATTTTAGACAAATGTAGTCTTTAAAGTGCAAAATACACAGAACATAGTAAACATCAAAAGGCAAGAAATATCTGTCTGTGATGAATCGATGCGTTCGGTTGAAACTACTTATTAGAGGTGCATAAGAGCAGAGGAAGCACACCTACATCATAGTGAGCAGGGAAGTTCTTGGCATGTGGTAGTGGTCGGACCTGAACCCATTTACTTCTCTCCAAGGACTTCACCAGTAGTGCCCATCTCTCTTTAGTCCACCTGAAGATGAAAACACAACGAGAAGATGAGAAAGGCTGAAAATGAGACAGCTGCTAGACCCAGACAAGAGGCAGAAAATGTGATTTACCAGTTTATCCATACATACACACATAATACTCAACCATATATTTTACTCACGCGTGCCTGGCCTTGGCAGTGCAGTGCTTGAGGGTTTTGTCTGGTTCACTGATCAGGCCGTCCCGCCAGCACTGAGCACAGGCAAACTTCATGTTCATGTTCATACTCTTCCCAACTCCTTCTCTAGTTTTGCTTCCACCACGTCCAGAAGACAACTGCTTAAAATGATTGACAAAGATAAAAGCTATAGTCATTTAACTTTCATCTGCCATCATCAACTACAAAATAATCTCAAAGATTACCACATTTTCAAACCAATAATTACACAGATCTGTATGTACAAAGTCATTACTGAGAGCATAGTACATATAATTAATATTTATGATAAATGTGACAGTCCTTAGGTAAAAAGCTGTGTAAATTACAAAAGGTGAAACATTCAGTCGACAGACATTAACAAGGCCAACAGTGAGGTGGTGTCCCTGCTTCAACATGTGGATTCATTAAATATAAGAACGAACAGAGAGGACGGTGGACAAGTTGACCAAAAAACAAACAGGCAGGTCTATATGCGGGGGGAAAATTGTGTGGATTAAATAAAAATGCAAAAAATGGTTCCTTACTCTATTTCCTTTGTCTTTGCTTGAGTTTTGCTCTTGCTTGTCGTGATACTTTGTAGATACTTTCACAATCTCATCAGGGCTGATACCTGTAAACACAAACACACAGAAATAAAATCGCCACTCATTTTAAAAGAAACACTACAAGCTATGGCTGGTCTTCTGGTTTCTACTGGAAAAACCGAAGCCCTAAACCAATTATTATTTTTACATCATTGAATCTCTTGATTTAAAAATTGAAAAATAACTTGCAGTACTATTAATAGTTTTTGTTCATTTGTTTGGCCAATTGGGGGCAGCGATACAAACTGTTCTGACATATTATCGCCTTAGTAAGTTGTTATAGCTAACATACATTCAGCAGATAAAGATGTCATGTATCGGTCCACCTTAGGAATGTCAATCCAATATTCATGCTCCGTTTTGGTCTCCACTGTAAGGGAAACGTCTGCCTCTTTAACTGCTAAAATGCTACAAAATGTTCTCCAGCTAGTAGTTAACTGTGACTGTCTGTGCTGTTTGGTGTTGAGCAGGTAAAGTGAGCTTATTTTGAGGTTTTTTTATGTTGCTGTTGATCAAACCAGCTATCTGCTGCTGCTGCTGCTGCTGCTGCTGCTGGGAACAACACTGATGAGAGAATCGAGAGTGAACTAAAATTGTAAAGTTGCAAAAAGCAAAACAGAAATAGTAATAAGTTACTGACACTAAAAAGCTCTGTGGAGCAGAGTTGATGAATTATTTCTTACTGCGAGCCCCCCTTTCACATTACCTATTGTCATTTGACCTGTTGTTAATATAAAAATATTGATTAGAGCAGCTTTAAAATGAATCGAGTTAATCCTGTTTCAATGAGTCATCTCACTCTAAACTGAAGATGTCTTCAGTGTGTGTGTTCAGTGTTTTGATTTTATTCCAGGGTACAAACAAAATACAAATCGCTCTTGATTCTACTATTTCCACTGCACGTGTCTGATAGACTGCACCTGTGTTGCGCTGCACCCTCCAGGTTTTGAGCTCTATGACGGAGTGGGCAAAATGGCAGCTGTCCTCTCTCTGGCAGCCGTAACGGATGTGTTGGCGGCACAAGTCCAAGTGGCACAGGACGCTCAGCGGGCGGACCTTTCTGTAGTTCACACTGTGGGTCCTCACCACGAATGCCAAGCACCTGACAAGCCCAGAGGGAGAAATCAAAGTGTGTTAGACAGAGAGAAAAACATGAGCATTAAAAAGGTAGCGTGAGAGTCATGAATGAGGACAAGAGGATGAGTGACACACATGTTGTAAACAAGCTCACTTGTTAGCATCAAAGGTGTGGCGAGCATCCAAGTTAGAGCAAATGGTGTGATCGTCTTTGCAGCGTTTACTGATGATTCTAGGTTTACTGTCATAGCATTCCTGGAGAGACAAAAATAAAAGAAAGCCAAGAAAAGGAGACCAACAGGAGTAAAGGAAGAAAGAAAGAGTAAAGGAGGAAAGGAAAAGAGCCACTGAGACAAAGAAAGACACATTTCTAGACTCAGAGGAAGGCTGTCTTAAATGAATATTAATAATGAATTATCATACAAAAAGAGTGTTGCAAAAATGTTAAGAGACAGACATCTTAAAGATTATGCAACCTATATACCTCATTCTCACACAAAAACAGACAGACTGTGACAGTGACAACAATAGTAGATTTTGGCTAATTATTTTTTTCGATATGTAATTTGGAAATATCATGTTTTGCCTTCCATAATTTAGGGGAGACCTGAGTACATAAAATCTTTATAGGTAATATAGGATAACATAAGAGAATAACAAAATATTTAAAAATACATACTCATTACAAGTAAAATTAAGTAAAACAGACATGACTTAAAAACATTTGAAACAAGTGTTTGACAATGGTAATACTATATAACTGTACGAGCGTGCTAACCTGACAGAGGAAGATGAACATGCCCTTGTTTTCCTGTAGAAGGCGTATGATGTTGATTACAGGGTCCATTTTGACAGCGTCCGTTTCAAACAGCAGTTTTCTGTCCAGCGTCCCCTTCCTCTCCGCTGTCCAAACGTCGATCTCCAGCTGGTTGTAGGCAAAATTGCAGTTCTCTTTGTACTGACAGTGTCCAAACTTCAGCAGCTCTGGACATGTAAGAAAATACAGAACACACTTTGTCACACGTCCACAGGAGGTTTTTATTTGCCTAGCTCTGGGTCAAACTTCATCATGGTTACCAGACAAAACAACAGTATCAAAAACTGTAAAATACCGAAAGTTGTAATTGGTCAGATTCTTCCTCTAACTTGTTCTTTGAGACAATATTTCCAGTTTTTAAAATTATACATTTTTTAAAAGATACTTTTTTGGGGCTTTTACCTTTATTTGATAGAAACAGAGGAAGAGAGACAGGAAATGTGGGAGATAAAGAGAACGAGGGGGGGCAAGGAGCAAAGAGGCGTGGGCTACACTCAAACCTGGGCTCTTGAGATAAAGACTTAGCCTTGAATTAACTGTTTTATAGTTAGTATTCTTGTATGACTGTTTGGGTTTAGAGAACTTAGTCTTAGTCACAGAACAGATGCAGCCATGCTAGCATCTCTGTGAAGCTGTACTTTTACTTTTTTACTGTTTCTGTTGAGTTTAAATGAAGTGTGTTTTATGATGAGATAACTAGACAATTAGTTTGGGGGGAAAATAAAACTACATTTCAGAAAGTATTTTTTTTTCAGTTTAATAAGGAAAATATGTATACACACACACACATCTCTCAGCTGGAATTATGGAGTAGTGAAGTGTCAGTCACGAGTCGGCTCTGTGTGCAAACTGTTAAGTGAATGGTGGGAACTAGCTCCCCCCTGAGCACCTTTCACAATCAGCAGTTTTACTGAAACTAAGTTATCAATATGCCTAAAGTATCTCTTAGGCATCAACGTAGATGTCTTAAAGAGATCATATTATTATTTTCTCTCTCCATTATTGCATTATATCTTTTTTGTGAATGTATACGTTTGCAAAGTGAAAAAGCCTAATATCCACCCTATAGGAAGTTACCATGTCCCACAGAAAACACTGCTCTGAACTGCCTGAAAACAGCTTGATTGTTGTCCAGATTGATCATTATGGCAGAAAATTGCATCTTCTTACATTTAATCTTTTATGTACGCAGTTTTAATATTATCGATAGTTTTATCATTATGGCTTATAGGTATAAATGTATTGTGTTTTCATCCTTAACCTCTCCTTCTTCTATACTCCTTATGTTAGATGGTCCACATTTACTAGGGTTTAGGTCAGAGCTGTGAGATTGTTTTGGGTTTTTCCCTCTCTTGTTGCTCCTCTCCTCTACTTGAATGTTCATTTCAAGGCTGAGAGAGGATCTCTGTTCCCCGAAACATAGAAACCTAGACTGTTTAAATGATAATGCATCCTTTTGCTCGGGGCCAGACGCCAGAAGCTGCCCTAGGCAGCAGGTCTCTGAACCAGCTGTATATGTGTTTTAGTACTTCTGTTTATTCTCTTTTATTAATAAATTTAATAGCTACTGTATTGAAAAAGATAAATGATATCCAGCGTTATACCATGTGCAGAGCACACAGAGCCAGCTTGTCAAACATCACAAAATATACATATACATTTTTGTCTGTAGCTGTAGAAGAAACTGTCTCTGTCAAGTTACATCTGACCAGGATCAGTTCAGACAAATAAAGATTTTTTTTTTGTTTTGGAATTATTTTAAATCTTTTATTCTACATGGACATTACCAGGCAGGAAAAAAGATTAAAGACTAAAACTATTTTTAAAGGTTTTTCTACCTCAAATGAATGATACTGTGTATAATCATAAGCAGCTATGTTTAATATATTGAAGTGAAATTGAGTTGAGTCCATCACCGTTGTCATTGTAAAGTTCTGTCTTATTGTTCAGATGTGACACCTGATAAACTGTAAGCATTTTATGCTAAAAAGTACTGCAGGTATGTTCTTTTCAGCACTACATACCCCACGGACACACACGAAACAAAACAAACACTATGTTGTCATGATACATGCACTACGCACATCTGTTTAACTACAATAACAAGCCAGAGACAGTGTATACCGGCAAACCAGAAAATATAATGACATCAGTCATCCATTTAACATTGAGATCCTTACCCCTGCAAAGTACAAACGGCCCACTGAAGGAAGTATAGGCAGGAAGCGGTCGCACTCTGGTCCACGCTGAAGGACGACCTGCCTTTCGTCTACATAATAGAATGTCTCTCTCACAGCTGTGGACCAGGTCTGGCTTGTGAACAAAACTGCATATCTTTTGACCTGAAAACAAAAAAGATTGAAGATATTCAATAGAACAATAAAGCAGGAGTTCTTTTTGAATGTTTGTAAAGATCCACTTATGGATTTTTGCAGCTTGTACGACATTTGTTATCTTCACTGGTGTATTCTGAATAGATTTTTGCATTTTGGTCAGGGCTTGACATTTTCACTTAGGTTTTTCCCCATTCAGCTATGTTAAAATAAGGGATTCAGGAGACAGACCTGCTCAAACAGGGAATATTAAAAGGGCATTAAACTGCCTGCATAGTAAAACCATCACCAGCAACAGGATCATTATGATTTCTCACTACACTAGAGTTAGTTTGAGACACAGCTGGACTGCTAGCATACCTTGCCGAGGGAAACAGGCAGAGCAGGCCTGCAGAAACTCATGGGTGGCAGACAGGGGGTTAGAAGCTGCAACCAGCCCTTTGTAATTCCTCTCCTGCATTGACACAGTAAGAAAAAGATTTCAGTTAATGCTAACAATACAGGCTAAAATGGAGAAGGCAAGACAAGCCAGATAATCAGTCTTACTTTGTAGTTATTCTTTGGAGGTCGCATTACTGGAGCTGCAGCACTGTGAGAGCCTGTGATACCTGAGGAGCAATGAGAGAAAGTAAATGAAAAAACTACTATATGTATTTGTGTAATGTGTACACACAATTTGTAGTAAATGAGCTAAGGGAGCACTAAATGTCTGAAATAAAAATTTGGTGTCTGGCTTTACTGTATTTTGTTTATTCTCATTTCCCACTTTACACTATATGTATCATGGAACAGAAGTAAAAGGCAGAAAAAAATGTTTCTTCTTATAATATACTGCATACTTCTACTTCTTCAAGTGCTTCAAATGAAACAATGTGAGAACCAAAAAACATCACTTGATGTTGATGACACGCTCACAACTCACAACAAGAGGCTGCATTTGAAAAAAGGCCACAAGGCCAAAAGTTTGGGAAACAATGCTATAAGTCACCAATGATTCATAATTACCAGTTGAGCGAAAATCAGTGAACAAGTCCAGGCCTGTTCCACCAAAGGAGATGGCTGGCAAAGCTGCCCCAACACCTTCCACTGAGGGAAACGAGTCCAGGGCATCAAGGGACTTGGCCTGGTCCACAGCTTTCAGTGTTGTCCCTAAACCAAGTTTAGGGACAACACCACTCTGACCTCCTGGATCAGAGACCGTCTCCAGGGTATCTAGTTCATCCAGCAAATCATCAAGGGACTTTTCCCCAGCATCCAGTTCTATTTTGGACTCAGTCACAGCAGCAGCGGCACCTGGAGTCATTTCCAAGAAGTCATCCAGGGAATCAAGGGCATCCAGTTCATCCAGCGTCCCAGAGGTCACTCCCAGGATTGGAGCACCTGCATCACCAATTACAGAGGGCGAGAGGTCGTCTAGAGCATCTAGTGTCGCAGAGTGTGGTGCTGCACCCACCACCTGAAAATGAGTCCAGGGTGTTGAGTGGGCTAACGGCCGAGCTGAAGAAGGCCGGGGGTAGCTGGGGTGTCGGGGCGGGCAGGATAGAAGGAACTGTGTGTGCGCATGTGGATGTCTTGTTGGGGACTGAGGATGCTGCCTGGGTGTTGGTCTGGAAAACAGGAAGACAATACCTGAATTCATGAATCATGAATGTTGGCTGACAATAGCTGGGCAACATGATAAACAATTGCCCTGCTATTGTCAGCCAACATCCTTTATAACCATTAACAACTTGATATACAATTAACTTAATAAGAGCATGTACATCTACATAAAAACTTTTAGTTATGAATTACACACACTTCAAGCTGCACTTATGTAATCTAATGTTTTGACTCCGTAGCTTCACTCAGCTCTGCAGAGCTCTTTGTATGGCTTAGCAAACAGGTAGCTGTTTCCAGTGGAAAAGCTCTAATAAAAATGAATTAATGCAGCTTTAAAGGAAAATGTACAACCTTGGTATACATTTTAGAGTCTGACCTCTTCTATGTCTTTTCCTACTGGAGACAGATTTAATTTTTTCAATGAAAAACACAAACAAATGTACATTATCTGGTCCATTCATGACCTTCATGTTTGCTTATATTTGCGGTCTTCTGGGTTTCATTTTCAATAACCCGCAAAGTTCAGGCTGATTGTCAGAGCAGCTGTAGGTCACTTCCCACTCAGAGAACTTTTCAACTGCATCAATATGTAATAATAATAACTTGTTTTTAGAAAAGACAAAAAGGTGAAAGAATGTTTTCAGCGATGGATTTGCTACCCAAAGTAAGATTCTACTATGACGAGTGAATGTGACATTCATTTCTGCCTGAAATGAATAAGAAAGTATGCACTTTGTTGTAAATGAGTTCAAACATGTTTTTCTTTGATGTTTGAAATTCCCAAGAGTTGGACAATGTTCATGTATTATTAAGATGCTCTTCCACAACTTCAAGTTCAGTAATCGTCTAAAACTACGGACACCTGCTTTCCATTATCAGTCAAAAAAGTTAAATTACTGGTCTGCAAGAACAAACACGTAACAAACAGTTATTACCTCAGTTGGCTCCTGCTCATTAGGGAAGCAGTCAAGCAGGCTGTCCAAGTCATCTCCCATCAGCTCAGAGTCCTCCAAAGTGTCCACCGTGTCAGGTACTTTGAAGACAGCAGATTGGCGGCAGCTGGGAGTTGTGGAGGGAACAGAGGGCTGAGGCATGCTGGGAAAGCGAACTGAAGAGAAGGAGGGAATTTATTTAGATCTTACTTGTAAATGTTTTCAAGAACTTAAATCATGAAAACAGATGTGGAGACACACACGTTAACAGTACTGTTAACGCACCACAATTCAGATCAAGTCAAAGTCAAGAATTCGCACCTGGAGCAAGGCCGCTCAGAGGATTCGTACCGTTTCCTAAATGAGCACCAGACACCTGGAAGTGAGACGGGGAAAAAAGTATAATCAAGCCCAAATAAAATAAATGTCGGAGAAGAGGATGAATAAAGGCTTGACAAGAACACATCTGCAAAACAGGAAAGCACGCATAATTACTGTTTCTGTGATATGAAATCCCTGTCAGCTGAAACTTTGCATTTAAGCAAACTAAAATGTGTGTGTTAGTAAATGTAAAAAGTAAAATTTTATAAAATATATGGCGGTGAATGTTAGAGATAAAGTGGAACTTGCCATGATCGTTTCAGCAATCATGTTTCCATTTGCGACGCCTCTTGTGATAAGTGCGTCTTTCTGGGAAAGACAAGATAACAGACTGGATATAAGAGACAGGCTGAGAACCAAATAACAACAAATCTGCGCCATGTCTGCAATATAGTTAGGCAATATGACAATGTGTACTGTGAGAAGACAAACAAGAGATTTTTCTTTACTGTTTATACCGTTGTAGCTATTTCTAATATTGCTGTATGCAACTAGCCAATTGAATTGCATATTTAACTTACAGGATTTTGGCTTCAATGCAATAAAATAACATGATTATTGCATTCACCGGATAAGCAGCACCCAATAAATCAATGATTTATGTCGATATCACAATATAAAATTACTTCCACCAATCCATGTCCGCCCCTAGACTGCATCTTATCTGACCATGACAGAGCTGAAGACTTTAACCATGTAACACAATTCACTTGTATTCCTCACAATTCACTTCTATTATTTATTTTTTTATAAATAATAATTTACTAACCTTTGAGCTGACATAGGGTTTCCGATTTTTTAGTCCCAGGTGGACGGCCAGTTCCTGTGCAAGCTCATTCACCTGTTTGTCCTGTCAAGAGTTAAAACAGCAGAGCAAATGAATCCACTGTAAAAGCTACAAGTCTGTGACATTTACCATGTAGTGTAACCAGCTTTCTTGAAACTGATAAACAAATGCAATTTATCTTGTGCCTTGCATTTACTGTTCCAAAGCTAAAAAGAGGCACCCTAAAGTTGTATACATTTTAGCATTTTTTAATCCACTCCATGATGAGAGAGAATTATCTTGTTGACCCAAAAAATAAAATAAAATGATAGAGATTGTGTCATTGAGACAAGTGTCTTCATGACATGACTAAGCAAACTCCATCCGTTATGAATGGTCCAACACTCTCCAAGTTCTTTCCTTCCTTTACCAGACGATTGATGAGCAGACAGTCCGTGGTACAGTTGTAGGCCTCCCTGTACTTCCCAAGCTCCTTCAGACAAAGTGCCTTCCTGTACAGGGCCTTGGGGTTTTCCTTGCACTCTTTTAGTTTCAGAGCTCTGTCGCAGTCCTCCAGTGCTCGATGGTAATCCCCCTGTGGAAAACATAAGAGACGAACGCAAAGGACATGGTGAAAACAGTTTGAATGAGGAGCTTGGAAGTGAAGTTAGTGTGGTATGCAGGTTTAAGCTCAGTGGCCTGGCACTGATGATAAACACATCTAAATGATTTAGTGCTGGTCAAATTCCTTAAGGGTTAGAGAACCAGATGGGTATTATTTTTGGATGTCGCTTCATAGATCAACTGTGAGGAGTGGTGAGGATAGAAAGCCCTATGTTGAAAATGACAAGTGACAGACAGTTTTTAGTCTATTTATGAATGAGTCCAAATAGCTGTTGGGAAATGAGTGGACAACACTGTGAATCACACCCTTATATTTCTGAACTGCAGTTTCTCTTAATTTCTTTCTTCCCATCACCTTCTTAGCATGAGCTGAACCTATATAATTTGATTTACTGATAATGCTGCATTGTGTTTTGACTGAACGTACATGTAAAGGGTATGTCTTTCCTTTTTGTCACTTCCAGTACATCAGACACTGCTCCTGACTGTTGCAGGTCAAAGCTTCGAGTTTTCTCAATTCCAGCTGTGGATTAAAATAGATATTTTCTTTTAAGAATATCAGATAAATAAACTATGGATAAAACCAGACTTTTGATTTTTACATTTTTTAAACACACCACAGTGTTTTTGTCTTTTTACACAACTGGTGATATGGATGTATCTGTGTAGACTCTCGGTCAGCCGCATTAACCCTTCACTGCCTCAATGGGGCTTAATGACACAGTCTAAAAAATGGTTAAATATGGATATTTACATTACATTACATTAATTCATTTAGCTGACGCTTTTATCCAAAGCAACTTACAATTGCTATACATGTCAGAGGTTGCATGCTTCTGGATCAACTAGGGGTTAAGTGTCTTGCTCAGGGACACAATGGTGGATGGGTCACAGTGGGGTATTGAAGCCAGGTCTCTCACACCAAAGGCATGTGTCTTATCCATTGAGCCATCACCACCCGCCATATGCACCATAAGACATGCTAACAAGTTGTTAGCATTGTCATTGCAATATACCTGCTAAAAATGATGTTTAGCATAATTTTTGCCACTTAACCAGCATGCTAACGTTTGCCAATTAGCACTAAATACAAAGTACAGCTAATGGGAATGTCATTAGTTTTGCAGATCTTTGGTCATAAACCAAAGTACTGGACAAATTGAAATATGGAAAGATTAAGGGATTTCTAGAGTAATTACAGTTCTTTCTGGGGGGAACAAAATGTCTAGACATTTCACTCTGAACCACAAATGTCAACATCATGGTGGTGCTGGAGCAAAAGTCAGGGGATCACCAGCGTCTTTGGGAATTATCTTAATACAAATTACTATCCTGTGCTCACTGCTCTGTACTATAATATAGTAGTCTAAGATCTACTCCTCTCCAAGATATCACTTGGCCTTCCCTTGAACCATGGTTAAAACCTCCCTATTGCTCTTATCATTTTCATGAAGGCCAAAAAAAGAAAACAGAAAACAGAAAAATGAAACTTGAGATCACTTTCAAACTAGGAGCCAGGTCTTTTAATACGAGGCCTAGCAGTACACCAGGCCTATATTTTTGTGAAAAACACAAAATGCTGATTTTTAGTATTTATTATTTGCATTTGAATGACATAATTGATATATTCAAAATTATTTATGATTGGGTCTTCAAAACGTAGCAACAAGAAACTCTAGAGGATTAACCACTGGGTATTAAGAGATGGAATTTTTAATTCATCCAACAGCTGTCTACATCCTCACAAGTGTCTGTCTGAGACGCTCTGACGCTCACTAAAATAATGTACTTGGAATGATGCGGCGTCTCAGAAACACGCGGGACCAAATGTATCTTACCATACTGTGGTAGGTAGCAGCCCGGTTGATATACAGGCTCTCCAGCAAAACTTCTGAAATCTGGAGCTCCTCTGCTGCAGCATAGCACGAGACATTCAACCCTTCACTGAACTCTTTCACCGCCTGCTCCCAGTCTCCATCCCTGAACAAGGCGTTGCCCTCGTCGAGCAGGTTACACACTAACTGGGTCAGGAAATCCTGGGAGGAAGGGGAAAAAAAAGAGGGGAACAAGAAGCTGGTGGTGTGTCCCAAAGATCTCGGGCCCTATCATGACTAAAGTAGTCACAATACGCTCCCACAGCTAAGATCTCCCTTTTCAAGTTTTGAGAAATGCCTTTTATCATCCTCGGAAGCCTAGAGATTAGCTTTAGTCGCATTTGTAGTCGCCATACGTAGGGATAACTGGGTCACAAGGACTGATCACAGCAGCTTCTTCGAAGTGAGTATTGTAAGTCTTCATACAGAACTGAAAAAAACTGTTTAAAAAAACATTTAATACCTATGAATAGCAGTAAAATTGCCTCAAAGCTGGGGCCTCCAAGAAGACAATGGGCAAGTCCTTGATTTAACATGCAGCCAGAATGGAGCGGTGGCAGGAAAAAAAAGACAGAGCCGTGTAAGGACGAAACACAACAGAAAGCCAAGAGCAACGGCTCCTGATGAAGGGATTTTAGATCATAACATGCATGAAACCAACACTGAAGACACAGTGGAGACAGACATAACATTGTGTTGGTAATAACAGCTGGTACCTGGTAGCCCTCGGGCTCTGGATATGCCAGGGAAGACCTACAACACAAGACATAAACTTGCTTAGAAAAGTCCTGAGACAGCTTAGTTATCAAGGATATGAGTCATTCAGGGCTGGGTAAGTTTCACTTTCTATCAGGTTGCCTTCATATAAAAAAAATTAAAAAACACAACTCACTGTATAAATGTCAGAGCTTTGCTTATCTCCTCCTTGCGTTTCTGTCTGACAGGGTCCATGCTTGTTCACTGGGGAGAAGACAAAAAGACCACGGGTGGACTAGTAGCAAACACTACTGACTGATGTTGTTAGTGCCTGTGACTTTCTTGTGGCTACGCCCACTCCCTTTAAAAGTATCAAAGTAAGAAACAACGACCTTTGTCACAATGCTGAAGTTGGCTTCAGATTTGCAGCTTCCAATTCTACGGTTAACAGGACAGTTAAGAGAAATGTAACTTACAATGCTGAGTGATCGATCCTTGTGAGAGTGTGTTAGTCATTTTAGGTAAAGCCTTAATGCTGCCTGAAACCCAGTGTTGACTATGTGAAACCTTTATTCCATTTGTGAATATGCAAAAATGGGACATTTCACTGTTTTCACACTGTTTTCACATCTAGACCAGGTCCAGATCAAAAATAACTATACTGGTCAAATCTGAATTAGATTATCCAAAAGAAGCCAGAGACTCTGTAAGGCAAAATTTCAGATTTGTGAAAACTTTAGTCTAAGAAATGCAAAACACTAGTAGGCTAATCATTTATGTATTGTGTGTCAAGTCATAGCCCTTTTGTTTTTCCTGAAAACTGACTGCAATTGTGACTTTGAACTATGCTTTTTTTTTTAACTTTTTGCCATACTGCCTTAACCCTTGAACCTTTTTAAGGATATATATGCCTTTATTTGTCACTGATTTCTGTGTGTGTGTAAAACACAGATTTGTATCCACACCAGAGGTTGCATCTTTGACATGTATGTATTCAGGTTCAGGTCATTTTGTTTAAACTGTAATCTCGAGCAGCGGTGGAAAAAAACGAGTGTATCTCCCTCTTGGGAAAAAGAACTCAACATGTCAACAGACCGTTGGTAGAATGGCTGTAGCACCTCCACTGACAGCTACATCTAAATAAAACCCAATGTTAACACTAATGCAATGGATTCAGCTCATTTTATGGCAGCTGTAATTTACACAGGTTGTTTTAATCTGGTTTCACTTAACAAACAACAACAAATGCGTAACAGAACAAAAGCAGCCACCTCGGGCAGTTCATCTGGTGTGACTACAATGTTAGCACAAGCTGTAACAACCTTGCAATAATGCCTGAACACTTCGGAGTCGGACTAAGGAGTGTTTTTTCCTGTTCTATCAATTCTGACGACATTGCCTGAATGCAGCATAAGTAACTTAGCAGGATACGAGATCGGACGCTTTGGCGGGCACCCAGGTACGCCATATAATAAAAATATACAACCAGAATAAAGGTTTCACAAATATGAAAATGTGTATTAAAGACTCTCTGGGATAATGTAGTCCAGATTTTACCCGACTAGGTACAGTGGTTTTTGATCTGGACCTGGTCCAGTGTGGCCCAGATGTGGAAAAAATGTGAAATGTTTCCCTTTTTTGCATTCACAAATTACAGTTTGTGAATGCAAAAAATTAAGATTTGGAAATCTGAAAGTGGGTTTCAGACATCATTAAGGCTTTACCTAACAGTTAACACGCTTTCACAACAGTAAGAGGTGCTAAAAACGGAGGGTCTGTCGCTCACCACAATAGGCTGAGTTACGAATCTAAGCTAGAGACACAACAACACTGAGCTGGGGTTCGTGTTGACTCTGTACGAATTAGTGATAACATCCACAATGCAAAACCCTGAAACTGCTTGTGTTCAGGGCCATCATGGCGCGACTGGCCCAACTTCAGACACACCTACCTGATGAAGTGGGGAAGTTCATTGAACCGAAGCAAGTTTAAAAGCGTGTCATTTCATGTCCGAGGAGGAAAGACACAGAGAAGGTTTCAGCAGGTGAGAGGCCGTACTGACGCTGATCAACAGCGAGCCGAGGAGAGAGGAACCTGCTGAGGCTTCGTGTATGAATTCCCTGTCTCTGGTTAAGTTTCGATTCGCTGCAACCCCAGTCCATCCACGAGCCAGCTGCAAACCTCCACACTGGCCCTTTAATGAAACTCAGAGCTTTCTGTCCCTGGGTACAGTCTTTCAGGCAGCACTTCCTGCGGACAGATTAACCCCACCTACATCTTCTTCTGCAATGTCTGCACTACAGTCACACACAATTTGTTTTTGTTGTGGCAATACACAGTTTTGTAGGAAGAATAATAATAATCTAAATAATAATTTAAGCAAAAAATAACACAATAAAATAAATGCATTTACACCCAAGAGGTCAATAAACCAAGTTTCTACCTAAAATAAATAATTAGAATTAATATATTCATTTCAAACTCTGTATGGACGACAATACATTTCCTTGGAGGAAAAACTCTGTAGGATTCCCAAACTGTAACGACTCATGACTGGGAGAGTCATATCATATCAGTGAAAATAGCCACAGTTACATAATTTATATAGAATACAAGATGTAAAAGTTGAAAGTTATAAATGATTAAAAGAATATAAAAACAAATGTGTATGTTATGCCATCATGCAAAATGTTGGAAATTTTGGTCGCAGGGTGTAGACAGGATATTGGGATGTGTAGTAAATATGAAGATGAGCTGTGCAGCAGCAGAAACTGTGGGGAAGAACCAAAGTGTGGGAGGGACTCATGAAACATGGCTGCCTGTGAGTTTGGAGATTGGAAGACATTCTGAGACATAATGTTTTTAAAAGAAACTTATTTAGCTAAAATAATCTAGATGTTTTCTATCCGTATAATCGCTTGTTCCACACAACAGTCCAATTGGTGGCGGCAGTGCACCGCTAAGCTAATAACACTAAAGTAGAAGAAGAAGCCTAGCAGTGTTTTGGAGAAGCACGTGAACGCCCCCCCTGTAGTCTAATTGAACTACAAATCCCTTGTCTCCCTGCTTTGAGGTCGTCAAGTCGGCTACTGTGCTGGATTTGGTTTTGAACGACAGGAGCGAGCGGGAGTGTGTGACTGGACTGGATTCAACCAGTAAGTTACAGCATTATTGTGGAAATGGTGACTTTCATCTCTATCGGGAACAGACTAAGTTATGAGTTAGAATAACAACGACATTAAACTGAGGACCGGGAGAGGGCAGACTAACTGTAGTGCAGGTTGTCAGCGGGGTCCAGATGACCGACTAGAGAGGCCGAGTAAAAGCCATGCTCTTCTGTCACGCTTTAGCTAACGTTAGTAGACACGTTTCCTTTTTATCATCCTACAACCACCTTACTAAGTTTGTTGTTGTTTGTTTTTAAGTGTCTAGCAAGCAAGTGAAGTCACCGACAGTTGACCAGCTCCACTGGCATCTAACCGTCCCACCCGCTGTGGTGTTCGTAGATGTTAGCATGACGTTAGCAGCACTCGGCTAACACTAGCCACCGACTGCTAACGGGGGATAATCTACCCCAAAACAACTTTAAATCCTCATGAGTATAGTCAGTATGTTTAAAACCCAACGGCTGTCTTGTGTGGGAGAGAAAACTTAAACTCGTGTTTTTTTAGTTAAATTAACTCGTGTTTTGAGTTAAGTTAGACAGAATTAATGACTTGATTTAAACAACGTCTCATTTTGTTGAGGTTATTGTGCTAAACACGATTCCAGAGCTAGTTCATTGTGTGCAGATGAGCATCGGGCATTTGAAACCTAACGTTTGCTATTTGTATACTATTCAACGTACACAGTGACATGTTGAAATCCGTTAATTAAATCTCAGCTGCACGGTCATATCGGACAGCACATGTAAATATTGTTTTGGGGTGGACTGTCCCTCCGTGAAAACAGTTCTCTCAGCAGTTTCTCTCTAGCACAAAGATTGACTACGCTTTCCAGAAAAAAAACGCGCAAGCGAAAGCCAGTATGGTGGTTAGTGTTTTCCTTCTTTATTGGTAATGATTTCTACCTGTGGGGCAGAGGTAACCAACTCTGTCCCCGTGCAGAACTAGTGACAGGAGCCAGGATCGTCATGAAGATGAAATAAAAAGTAAATCACGTGTTTGTCCCTGAGGTGTCACGATGGCGACAGACATTGTTGCACAGTTGGCTGACTCTCTTGCCAAGACTGGAGTAGCGGAAGGAGAGCTGAGCTACAAAGGCCAGGGAAGAAAGCTGGACGATGCCGAATCAGGTGAGTGGCAGCTGTCACTGTGCAAGAAACCCTGCATATATAAGCAAGTGAGACATGCTTATAAAAACTCAGTAAAGACTTTGATTGAATGATTTCTAATTTTTACGTCACAGCTGTTTGTTTAAATTGCCACTGAACTTTACTCTCCCATCTCTGTTTCTCCACCTGTAACCTCCTTGTCCACCCTCATCAGTGCAAGAGATGGTGAAGGAGATCCAGGACTTTGAGGGTTTGCAGGCCCTCAGGTTGGAGGGAAACACTGTGGGTGTGGAGGCAGCGCAAGCCATCGCCAAGGCCCTAGAGACAAAGAGGGAGTTCAAGGTGTGGAGTGTTTAGGGCTGCAGCTAACAAAGCTTCTACAGATTATTTCATTGATTCATCGATGCATCGTTTAAGAAGTACTATTGTTTGGCCGGCAGCTGGGGGAACAGGCAGCTACTTTTTCACCGCAAAACACTTCTCACTCACCTGCAGCTCTCTCTGTAGCTCAGACAATCCCTGCTACCTGCGTGTACTAACCTATCCTTTCACCCATATTCTTTGTCTTTATAATTGCTATCTTCATAATAACAAACAGCTGTTTCATGTGTAGGATGGCTCATTTGCGTTTCACATTTCACGTGTGTTTTCTTGATTAGTCACATAGTGTGAACGCCACAACGACTTAAAGACTCCCGTCACAAGACGGCAAGTTGTGTGTGAACAGCACGGCCATCAGCAGACACTGAAAGTCCTAGACGCCCAGTTAAATCTTGACTGCGACATTACAACCCAAACGCACGGCTTAACCAGGAGAACAACAAACGCACTTGTGCACATTTTCAGCTGAGGACTGCGCCTTACTTTGGCTCGCCTTCAACTCAACAGTCAATCAAGATTTCAGTTAAATGCTTAAGTTGCTTTTACTGTTCCTTGTCTGTGGTCCACTGGCAGAACACTGGGGGCTTTCTGGTCAGGTACCGTCGTGCAGTTGCCGAGGCGACATAAGTTTTGTTTCATGGTGGATGGACGGTAACATTACAGAGTAGTTGTTTTCTTTTAGCCTGAAATAATCCCATACTTTGGACACTTTCTTCTTCGGGCCTTGCTATTTTCTCTCTTCCTCCACTTTGCAAACAGTTCCATCATAATCATGTCGTGTTCACACAGCGTAAGCGCAATGTGAAACAGTAATAAATGTTAGAAACAGTGTGCTGTATAGTTATATGGATCAAACAAAACGTTGATGCAAAGAATTTGCGTTGATGCATTTTAGTAATCGATTTAATCGATCAGTCGTTTCAGCCCTAGGAGTGTTTACTCTTGACCGTTTTGATCATTCTTATTTTGAGTCTTGCAATCAAGTTAATCACATTATTTACGTTGTAACCAGGATATGTCTGCTATTTTTACTTGATAAATATAAACCTATGTGTTAGTAAACCATTCAGTTTACTAACACATCAGACAGGAAAAGCTGCAACTTTGAAATGTTTAGCATTCCTGCTTGAAAAAGACATGATTAATGGATTATTAAAATGGCTTATTATTTTTCTCTTGATAGACTAATTTCTTGTTTCAGATCTAATATATCAGTAAATTAACGCTTTCTTGACGCTGTGTCAACGTCTTTATTCTCTCTGTTTCAGTGCTGTTATTGGAGTGACATGTTCACAGGCCGCCTGCGCTCTGAGATTCCACCTGCCCTGGTAATGCTGCTCTTCTTAACATTATTGTCCATGTCTAAACAAGTTTATTCTTTAGAACTTGTTGGAATATTGCAAGCTTTCAATATCTCGCTCTTCTCATGAATTGTTACACAGCTGTAACCATGTCTGTTGTCTTTGCTTTGGTACACTGTCAAACTCTTTATCTACCTGTGTTTTAGAATTCACTGGGTGACGCTCTGATGCTGGCGGGTGCCAGGTTGACTGTTTTAGACCTCAGTGATAACGCCTTTGGACCAGATGGGGTGAAGGGCATCGAGAAGTTGCTTAAGAGCACCGCATGCTACACATTGCAGGAGCTGCGGCTCAACAACTGTGGCATGGGCATCGGCGGGGGAAAGGTAGGTCACGAGAACGTGTTTTTAAGATAAGGTCTGTTAGGTGAGATGGACACGTTAAATAAATGCACCTGTACAGACACATGTATGACAGTGTTATTAAAATGGGTCGTCATGAGCTTCGAAAGGTAGCTGTAATTACAGGGCTGTTGTATTGGACTGCATTAGAATGTACATGTGTACCTAATAAAGTGGCCACTGATTGTAAAAGTACCCTATAAAACCAGAAAAGGCTAAATTTCATAAATATAATGCACATGCGCTTACTGCTGAAATATTTAAACAGTTGAAGAAACTAGAAATACTGTAAGCAGTTAAAATGGAAGTGCTGAAGTGTTTAAGTTTAAATTTAAGCTCTGAGTAAAGTTGAAGTGAAGCTGATTAAATGAGTTTTAGCAGCTGCAATGAAAAGAGTTTACCAGAAAATGGTTCTAAAAAAAACAGGACTAAAGAGAAACAAAATTGACACGTGTGCACATGCTTTGTAGATCCCATGTAATGTCACTGTATGTCCATTGATGCTTGATGATAAATTCAATCAGAATTGAACACGTCTGTTTATATGGACTCCTCAGATCTTGGCTGCTTCACTGAGCCAGTGCCACAAAAAATCCAGCGTAGACGGCGTCCCCCTCAGCCTGAAGGTGTTTGTTGCAGGGAGGAACCGACTGGAGAACGATGGAGCCACCGCCCTCGCGCATGCCTTTCAGGTGCAGGACTAAAAACTCATTGAGTTTTGAATAGTTGTAGACTGAAAAGCTCTTGTAGCGACGTCTACTCTGATGGAGAATGCCACGTTGTCTTGCTAGATTATGCTACGACTATTGTGATTTTTCTTCAGCTTGCCTTCCTGAAGCACTTTGCATTATTAATCTCAGACCAATTTATAACTACACAAGTAGTCAGTTATTTGACTACTTAACCATCATTGTTCAAAGCTCTTAGAGTTTTTTATTGTTGGTAAATTGTTGCAGTTATGTGTAAAAATACTGTGTGGCT
Organism: Lepomis macrochirus; assembly: GCA_024633595.2. Classification (NCBI taxonomy): domain Eukaryota; kingdom Metazoa; phylum Chordata; class Actinopteri; order Centrarchiformes; family Centrarchidae; genus Lepomis; species Lepomis macrochirus. The sequence goes on along the minus strand of JALXJV020000007.1, from coordinate 27,481,811 downwards.
GTGTAGGTAGAGAGCAATCTTAAAACTACAGTTTGTGTTTATAGTTGATGGGCAGCCTGGAGGAGGTCCATATGCCCCAGAATGGCATCAATCACCCTGGTGTAACAGCTCTGGCTACAGCCATGCAGCACAACACGGGCCTCCGCATCCTCAACCTCAATGACAACACCTTCACGGAGAAGGGAGCTATCGCCATGGCTCAGGTACAGAGGCGTCAGCAATCATGACTGTTGGCAATTTAGGGTCCGATAAAATGCTCCTCGCCAGAAGGATTGTTAAAACAAATATTTTTATTTTTGGCCACTTGTTCTCCAACAAGCTACAAAAGAGAAATTCAAACACATTACCAGCTTTTATAGTCTCCTTGTGTGATCCCTTTACGTAGCCATTTGAGCCATTGTTTAGGTAAAATAGTGATTTGTGGAGCTTTGAGAGTTATAAATAAATAAGGAATTAAAAATGGTGGACTTGTTTAAATGATAGATAAATCTACCTTGTACGTTGTGGAGGAGAATTCAGCTTGCTGAGAACTTTAACAAGCTTTCACCCACAGATTGGTCTGTCAGCATCAGTTTTAATTCTACTAATAATTCTCTTCCTAATCAGGCCTTTAAATAGGTGAAGCAGTAGCAAATAGTATTGTATCCTTCACAGGCCCTGAAACACCTGCGCAGCATCCAGGTGATAAACTTTGGAGACTGTCTGGTGCGGCCAGCAGGAGCCATTGCTATTGCAAAAAGTGTATCAGAGGGACTGCCAATTCTCAAGGTGAGTGAGTTGTACACTTTATTACTGGTCTTGATCAGACTTAAGCCGTCACTGCATCCCAGAATAATCATTTGTTGGACTGATTGTTGTTGTCAAAGAGCCAGAGGTTGACTGTTGTGACCCTGTATGTGTGGACAATCTGGTAATGTATCTGAGCGTAAATAACCAGATTAAACATGGGCATAGACCATTTCTATTAGGGATGGGGATCGAGACCCGGTTACAAAATTTCTCAAAACCTGAAAATAAGTTTCGAGCTTATCAATACTGCTATCGAGACTAGAATCTAATTATGTCTTGAGCGCCAAATCTGATTTATCTTGAAAACTGTTTATTTATTGATGGCACTGAACCGCAGTATTAAACGGCCCGAAACTGTTCATCTGGCAGCATCAGGCAGCATCAGGCTGTAGATCTGCTGCTCCCTGCAAAAAGAAACGCAGATGTCGCACCTTCGCTGTGGAGATGGCGAAGTTAAGTTATCTCCAAACTACTCAAGCTGCCGACAGCTGTGCTCTTTATGTGCAATAAAACCTTCGCAAGTAACAAGATAATACTTTATTAGTACACCTCATCTCTCATCCTGTGTGTCCTACATAAGCACAGCTAATGTTAACTTGGCAATTAGCCAAATGTTACAAACAAGGTAATAGAAAGATCTCTGTCTGTAGCATAACCTGTTCTGTAGTCTTAAAATTTGGCACATTGTTAAAAACTCAGCTGCTGGCTGAGCCCTTATTTCTATGCTTATTTTATTCTGAAAGCTCTTTGTTTCCGTGTCTTTCTTTTAGCCTTTGTTTGACATTGTTCTTCCCTTCTGAGTAAATATTTTGTTATGTTTTAACAGGAACTCAATCTGTCCTTTGGAGAGATTACAGCAGAAGCTGCTCTGGCAGTGGCACAAGCAGTAAAGGGCAAAGAACAGCTGGAGAAGCTGGACCTAAATGGTACAAACCAGCTAACTCTGCTCTTAACACAGTTTTGTTCAGTATCGTGAAAAATATATTGAGGATTCACATTTCAACTAATGTGCAATGAGCTGTTATCCTTTTAATGTGCAAAAATCTGCTTTAAAGTTCCTCTGTCAGTAGTTTAAAAAGAGATTACTTTTTTATCTAATGCTTCTGCTTTGGGTTTAATTTATAGAGATGTTATTTCGAGGTTGTTGTTGTTTTTTGTTTTTTTTTTTGTGTTTTTTTTTAGGATGGTTCGCCTGTAAAATTTAATCTCTTTGGTTTTCAGGTAACTGCCTAGGAGAGGATGGCTGCAATGCTCTGAAAGACTCCATGGACAGCATGAAGATGGGCGACCGTCTAGGATCACTCAGGTAATCAAGCTCATGTGGTGTATTTAATGAAATCCATCCATCCTTTCTCTGTTCCTATCTATCCTGTTGTGGGTCGTGGAGGGCTAGCAGGGTCTATTTGTAGTAGGTTATTTCTTATTTCACTATTTTAATTCTGCTTAATTTTCCACTTTACTTTAGTGTTTACTCACCACTTGAATGTGCTCTTGCCTTTCCCTTCATTTCTCTTTTCCCCCACACACACACACGCACGCACGCACCCTACGCCTCTTGTCTCTTCCTGCAAATGCACCAGCTTGCCCCGCCCCTTCCTGTCTGTGTCTCCCTCCCTCTTTTTATGTGGAGGAGGCTTGTTAATGACGTAGTCGTAGCTTACTGAAACGTTCGAAACAAACCCAATGACATCGGTGAACAGTGTGTTCACTGTTGCTGTACCTTGTCTGTGCCTTGTAATGTACAGACAGGCTGAGTAATTCTCTGACAACACCGGAGTCCCCCTCCTCCCCCGCAGCATCCGATGCTGGTGAGCGGCGCACCGGCTTTAACCAGGCTGTAACTCGGGACAGACTGGGCCTCTTTTGGACGTTGGTGTTTAGTTTGAAACGCTGTTTCACAGATATTTCCTGAGTGCTGCGTGTGTGACGCAGGCACTGATCGTCACAATACCTTACCTTACTTACCTTACTACACATGTCTTTCTGTTGTGCATTTTTCCGTCCATGAAAGCCGCAGATGGCCCGACGATTTCACCCACCACCAAGTTACCCGCGGTGGCGGATGCTGCTTTCATTCTGTGTGACATTAAAGTTTATGTAGCGTGAGCTTCTGTCAAGATTAAGGCCATTTTACAACAAGAAGGAAAGTTACAGCGTAACATGCAGACGAAGCATTAACTTCGTTAGACTGCTTTCCGCTTTGAAAATCTCGTTTTATTACATCGCGATAATATCACAAATGCAATTAATCATTCCGCCGTAACGCCAACCCGTTATAAATAAACACAACCCTAACCAACCTAACAGTGATTTAACGCATGGTTTTGTCAAATATCACAATCCATCAAAAAGATGCACCTCAGCAGAAAAATAATTCTCACTAATGAGCAGTGTTTTTGTTTTGACCCAGTGACGATGAGGGTGAGCCAGAAGATGATGATGATGATGATGAAGATGAAGATGAAGATGAGGAAGAGGAAGAGGATGATGATGAAGTGGATGAGGAGGAATTGGAGGAGGAAGAGGAAGAAGAGGAGGAAGAGGAAAGCACTGGCATCAAGGTCAGAGAAATATGTGGTGGTGTTCATGATGAAATTTTCCCCTGAAATAAAGCAGGTGTCTGCAATGACTGCTGACTGTAGACAATTTACAGACAGGCTAAACAACATGAAATTGATTTCAAATTGTAAATATTTTTCAGTCTAATCTAAATGTTTTGACACTGAGAGATTATATTGTGGATCCCCAAATGTAAATCAACTTTTTTTTTAATTGAAATCATCAGTAAAACCATTGTTTGTTTGAAAGCATCCACTGTTCCATGCAGTTCAGTCAGCAGATTTATTAATGAAGAGGCTCTCCTTTTTGGATTTTTGATTCCTTAACAAGAGCTTTAATGCTGGACCTGTTAGCTGGACTGTGCACAAACATTTCCTCCAAGTTTTAGAGAAGCTTCTGAACTGAAAAAGAAACAATGACACATGAATTTGAAATGGAAATGTCATTCTGTATTTGTTTTTGTTACTTTCACATTAATTAGGGGGACAGATGTTGCTGTATTAATATTGCTGACATGAAGTCATCTGAAGGCCACATTAGCTGCTGTGTGAATGTGTGTGTTTGCTGTTGTGGTTTAGCTGACTGTTGTTTCACTCCCCTTCCCCTCATAGTTGTCCACCCCTGCATCAGCACCCCGGCCGCCAGACGTCTCCTCCTTCCTCAGCTTTCCGTCCCCAGACAAACTGCTCAAACTTGGGGCCAAGAGAGCGTTGCTTATCGAGCAGCAGGTAAACGCAATGAAGATCCCACAAATATGTGCACGCCAGCTTAAGTTTTCACACACAGATCATCATTTATCTGTTCAGTGTTTCCCACAGAATGACAGTGTAACTAAGGCGCATGCGGGGGTGCACGCGTGCAGTTGACTATCAGCTATATACCGCACGCTAGCCTCGAAAACCCAGCTGTATTCTAACATTAACTTAGCTCTCCTTATTAGCTAGTCTCCTTACATGCTTGCTAATAACTTTTTTAAGCTGGGTCTTCCGACATTAGCCGCTTTCACACAGAGATTCCGCAATAAACGCGGAAAGAATCTCCGCCAATATGCCGCATTTGCTCATTCATACTGAACAAAATATTGCGGCGTAATCCCACAGCCATGTGTGCTTTCATGTAGCGCTCTGGCTTTCCGGGTTATCTCCACTGAGTCTGCCTATGCCACGGCCGGTCAGTTTTCAAAATAAGATACCCTGTGCAGATTCCCAATTGTAAAACAACAATAAACACTGTCAAAACAGACAAAAAAGAAACCATTTAACTACGTAGCCTGCTTAATCATAGTAGAAGCACAAAAGCAAGTACTGATTAAAAAATCAATAAAATCTAAATGTGTCAGCAAAATAGGGCAGGTGAAATGCTCTTATTTTGAAATGCTCCCTGTGGATACGGGAGCAGAGAAAGCTGTGGAGAAGGAAGCAGAAGCACAAAATTGACAAACAACAAGTCAATGCTGAGACCCTTCCAGTGGACGTTGGGTTGAAGACAAAAGCCGTGGCGCAGCTGTAGTCAGTGGATTTAGACCGATTTTTAAAAAATAAATACATTTAAAAAAAAAAACACGACTGTTAACACAACAGCTTGAAACATCACTCCTGTTCCAGCATGCCAGCTGTGGCTTTTCACACAGACTTTGTTTCGCCTCTGTTACTACCAACATTCCCGGCTCAGAGCCGGATAAAATCCAACCCCCTCCTTTCCGGCTCTTTATCTTTCACACAGTGCAGTGAGCCGCCATATTGGAGTAATAATCCTGGAAAATTGGCCAGTGTGAAAGTTCCTATTGACAGCGTTGTGTTGTACATATTGTGCAGCTGAGTTCATGAGGGAGAGAGAGCGAGAGGATGTGCAGTGCGAATACGCACTGCCTGCAGCTCTGCAATCAAATACAATTTTAATTAGGCCTAGTAAAAAAAAAAAAATTGAAAATCAATATGTGGCAGTCAGCGTTTATATTGTAGCGGGTTGCCACAAATAAAAACACTGCTGTTAATGACAGGCACTTAAGTCTAAAAGAAGAGTCTTGGGTTACAGTTATGGAAGGAATTTCAGCTCAGAAGTTAAAATCATAGACTGTATAATGTGTTAAAGTGTAATTGCTTGATGCAAATACGATCAGAGGATGCATCAGTTTGATGGCGTGTGTGTAAATGTTTCTTCCTTTATGTGTCTAGGTGGATGTGTCAGATGCTGCAAAAACAGCTGAAGCGTTCCTCAAGATTGCATCTGTGTACAAGGAGGAGAACAATGATGTAAAGAACGCGGTGTTGGACAGCATTGGTGAGAAACTTTTGTCTGCATCCTTTGGCTTGATTGCTGTAGCGTTTGCCCTCGCTGACAGAAGTGCCTGACTGAGAGGGACGAAACCTTACAAGTTAACTTAGTGTCTTGTGGTTATTTTGTGGGGGGGGTTATGTGTATGTATTTTTTAGTGTTGACTGCGTCAAAATATAAGTTTGTAAAAAAAAATTCTCCTCACAGACACCCTTCTGAAGAAAGCTTTTGCCACTCCTTCCTTCCAAGGCTACAACTTTGTATCATCTTTGTTAGTGCTGCTTGGTCTTATCAAGGTATGCAACACAATCAGCAATTCTTTGCTACTGTACAGAAATATGTCTGTCTTCTCTGTTACTTTCTGATGTCTTTCCTGAACATTTATCACTTTAGTCTTTTCACTGCATTGTCATTGTTGTTTTTAAACTCTGTCCGATCCTCCTGGCGGCTCAGAGTGAGGACAAGGTGAAGCCCGTGCTCGTGGTTCCCGGCCACCTCCACACCTTGGAGCACGTTGTTCGACAGGACTACTTCCCCAAAGAGAACGTGGCTGTGCTGGAGGCCTTCATGTCCCGGTAAGGACGTGACTGAATGAGCCAATCAGCATGCAGCTTGCAGGTACAAAATACGATTGCCAGCCTGTCTTCAGGAATGAAGCGCACACATGAATGTTGCACTTGGTGGTGGACACACATTGGTGACTGCTCCTTTTTGTGCTCGACTGAGTTTCTTAACTTTTTTTGTTGTTAAATGTTTTTATATTTCACCCTTTTGGACAAATATTTAACTTTCTGCCTTCATGACATAATTTAAGGCAAAGTACTTTATTTATTCTTAAGTCTTAATACTTAAGATTTCAGTCCTGGTTATAACCCCACCCCCCCACCCCCCCTTATGTCATGAGCAACACTAATCGCAGCAGTAGGGCACAGTAAAATGAGTTGTTACCATGCTGAGGAACCGGAGGTGGGAAGCTTGTTGCCTGCAGGTCTCCTTTTAACAGGTCACAGCAGCTGCTCTGTTGTCTTGTTTTGTAGAAGCATTTTTGCGATCATTGCTAACCTTGGTGACAAGTACATTGCTTTTCCTGCGTGAGTGCTTAACAATAAAAGCCACATACACATTTCAGCCGTTGAATGTTTTTAATGTTCAGCAAAAGCAGCAGGGGGAAAACATTTGATTTGCAGTAGTAGTAAGTTAATACAGCTGATACAGTGTTAGGAGAGTGAACAGTGAACAGTGAGGCAGTTTGAGTCCAGCGCAGGAATCACGTACTGCGCCACTAACAAGGATAACTAATACATAGAAATGTTATTGCACAGTATAAATATATTGATAGGTTATTGCTGAAAAACACATACATTGTATCAGAAATGGGTATTTATTTTATGAAAATCCTTTTTTGTCATTGTCAACAAATCCCACGATAAGAATTAAACCAACAATGTCCGTTCGCCTTTCATTCTGACTTCACTGACCTGTCCATGGCTTTCAGTGCCAGGGCAGTTTGTTCCCACTGGCAATTTTTTTTAAAACAGCTGGACATTAGTTTTAATTAAGTGTGGGGGGGGGGTCGGTACAGCATTGTATCACGATACTTTCCGTGGTAATATTGTATCAATACACGGAGATTTTTTATTATATAAATTGTACATGAGAATTTTACTTTTTGGTACTATAATAATAAAATCAATTGTTTTTTTCAGTCCACGAGAAAAAAGTTTTCTTTGGGGACACAATTTGAAGTTGGAAAAAAGGTAATAAATTGCAATATATCACAATATGTTTAAAATCACAATAGTATTGTGTGGTAATAATATGGTATTGTGGGGCCTTTGGTGAGGCCTAGTTTTTAGCGGTACTCAAACAAAAGTACAGTAGTTTTATACATGGATCAACTTATTCCCATGAAACACCAAAACCAACAATATGTCAAAAACAGTAGAAACAATCTCCATTTACCCTTAAGATAAATACTATTTTAATGGAAGTATAATTTTAATCATTTAAAGATGTGTTGACTTGACTCTCTAACTCTTTTATCCTTCACAGAAACAACAAGGCCCTGGAGTCATGTGGCAATGCCAGAAACAGCCTTCAGTCCACACTGCAGGGAGTCAGGTCTGAGAGTTGAGGACTGCTGACACACACTCAGACTGAACTTTGACTGATCTCTGATGGACCTTTTGGAAACCAGCACACATGAGCCCAAATATGAAATAAAGCAGAGCAGCACTTGAGAAGACTCCACTCATTGCCATCTCGCTGCTGTCCTTCACAAGTTTAGCAACACCCCTCTTTCTGGACTCGGGACTCGACTTGAATGCTTTGTGTTTTGAGTAGACGATGCTTTTATGGTGTTAAAAGTATAGTACACTCATACAACCGCAGGGCAGCACTGACATCTTGGTCTTCATGCTCTTTGTATTCTGGTAATGAAGAAAAGGCCTCATTCCCCACATAACCCGATATCTGCGTGTTTCCACCTGTTTATGGACACCTGACTGACTTAGCACGGATCACACGTTGGTGAAAAGTAGAAAAGCTCTGACCAGAGTAAATCTGGACTTGAAGCATCAGCTATTGTACATTTTCTATTTCATATCTACCTTTTTAATATTCAGTTGTTTTTATATTAAATGTTTATTAAATTCAATAATATGGTGAAACAATTGTTTTTCAAATATGTACTGACAGAAAAAATATTATCTAATTAAGATTGTAAAGTACAATAGAACAATCAAAAGGGATGAAATAAGTAAATGTTTCCTGCCTTTAATGAGGCACAAAGGGCAGAGTTTTAGGATTTGTGTTGTGAAAATAAAGCTGCATTGAATGTTTGATGTCTTTCACAGACTTTTCAAAATAACTGTGTAGAATTTTCATTAAAATAAAAAAATCACAAGAGGTATGTCACAAGAACATAAAAATACATGAAAACTGATTAACACATCAGCTCTTATGAGTCTTTATTGCTACAAAATGACACCCATTTTATCTGGACTCAAATAGTGGGACTATGGAAGAAACTACCTAAACCAAGAATAGTAATATAATTTATCTCTTCTTCTATCTTACATATATCAATAAATGCAATCAGTTTGGCCAGCACACACAGCTGCTTGCTCTTTGTGTTTCAGCCTCTCAGAAAATGTAAAGCCAAGGTGTTAATTTGCAGTGAGTGGGCTCAGGGATCAGGGGTCTTCGCAAAAGAATTTACCAAAGCCTTGTTTGTTAGCCAGTTGGGCCACAGACTGTAAGTGCTGGACACACTCGGAGTGAAATAAAGACATCAGTAGATAACTGAAGCCTGAACTGGCAGATTCACATATGATCTGCCTTTAATACTTATTACCAAGCTGTGACTGTGACATTCTGCCTGTGAAGGTAAGCCAGTTTTTCTTTCTTCGCTGGTTTGGTTTTAGGTTAGAGGAAACATTTGTGGTGTTTCTAGTGCGGATTTGGAATATCAAGAAGTAAACCAAGTATTTGATAAACAATGTTCTCAGGTATGTTTTTATCAACAAAAAGATAACATGATGTTCAGATATAACCAATGTGTTGCAATGGAAAAAGTCAAATTCAAGAATTAGAACATGTAGTTAATAATTACAAGTAGTAGTTTCAACAATTTAGGATTCATTCTACATTTTCTTTAAAGGTCTGTTAAGTTCTCTAAGCACCCACCTTTGGTGAATCCTGTGCTTAGTTAAACATCCACTGTATGGTGCAGCGTTTTGAGCAGCTTTGACTTTCTAATCAATTTTTACCATGTTTTACTGGCACAGATGCGTTTCTACTCTGCAACGGTCTTCCTGCTGATTTTAGCACTGAGTTTACCCATCAAAGCTGGCAAATGTCCCCGAGTGTGCAGCTGTGACAGCTCCAAGCTTACGGTCGCCTGCGTTGGAAAGAAATTAACGGAGGTTCCACCGACTGTAGATGAGGTAAGGAATTCAAATTTGAAGTGTAGTGCCTCCCTTTCCCTTCACACAGCTGTTTGAGGAAGGATCACTGAACAGCAACTGTGGACTATTGGGTGCATTTCAGATGTTTCTTAAATTTGAAGCTTTGTCCAACCAGAATAAATTAGGTAAATGTTCACTCCTTTTATTCTATGTCATCTCTGCCTGAGATACATCCTCCGTTCTGTTTTGTGTCTCACAGATTACAGTGAAACTGGACCTGAGGAATAATAACCTGCAGGTGCTCTCCACGGGGGCGTTCATCCTCACGCCCTACCTCACTCACCTCAACCTGCAGCGCTGCAACATTATGAAGGTGAAGGAGGGTGCTTTCCGTAGCCTGGGTCGCGTGGTTTCCCTTAACCTGGCCTACAACAAGATTGACATCCTTTACCAGGTAAGAAGGAGGGGCACAACTGCAACACTGAAAAGATTGAGTTGGTATTTGGTAAGCAGCTGAGACCTTTTAAAGAACACAGTTTTTCTTGGCTCCTGAATTATTTTAAAGATATGAGGTTAACTCCGTTTCTCTTTACATTCCTCTCTCTACCTTCTTCCTCTGACCTGACTGTCGCAGGAGTCCTTTGACGGCCTCTCGTCCTTGAAGGAGCTGTATCTGGACCATAACCGTATAGAGGAGATCCAGCCTGGAGCCTTCACACAGCTTGGTTTCCTCAACATGCTGGCTCTCACCCACAATCAACTGGTTTACATCCCCAACATGGCCTTCCAGGTACATAGGCACATGGGTGTCGACTTTTATCTGCATATTTAAATTGTAAACGCGCTCCACAATGAATGATTGTGTTTAGCAGTGTGATCCCACAACACTCTGACTCCTCCTCCAGGGCCTAAACAACATCAAGTGGCTTCGTCTTAGCCATAACTCACTGAACAACTTGGCCCCTGAGGCATTCACTGGACTGTTCACCCTCACCCGTGTCAGCCTGGACCACAATGAGCTGCAGTTCTTCCCCACTCAGACCATGAGCAGGTGGGACAATCTGTAGGATTATTATAGTTATTGTATGAGAGTTATTTAAATTTCGTAATAGTAAAAAGTGCTTATGACCTCTCAGCAGTGTTACTAATGGACCAAATGCAAGACTCTTGGTCTTGTTATAAGTTAAGAGATGGTGGACATGCCATTCCTTTTTACATACAGTTTGCTGTCATTAAGACGCTTAACTACAGAGGGACAGATGAAGGAAGACAGATGAAACAGAAAAGAAGAGAAACCAGAGGGACTTCCATTAATCTCACCTCTAGTTACTCCTATCATCTAAAGCCAGATTAAACCACTAGGGGCAAAAAAGACCTAATGATATTGCACCGTGCTCTACAAGATGGGGCTTCATGATTAAGTAATTACAATTACTGTCTGTGTATCCAAAAGCTGATTTATCTTATTTCTTTGTGTCATACAGCTCTATTTGTTGTTCAACAAATTGAAAATACATCAGTGAGAAACACTGTGGCACGGGTGACATGTTCTTTCATTACCATAAACACAAACGCTGTAGTTTATTTTGAGTTGAATGTGATCAAGACTTGAGTCTTCAGTAGGAACCAATGTTCTTTAAGAGCCACAGATAGAGGTCAGAAAGTACTGGGGGACAGACTAAAGCACTGTAACGGTGTGTTCAGACAAAAAGTGAAGTGATTTTGACCACTGGACCATTACTGTTGTTATTTGCCCCAAACGGTCAATATAGCAGCTGTACAGATGTAAGCTGCTTTCAGTTTGTGATGTGATTTATTGATGCACACAATATCAACAAATACATTTGCAATTAATTGCCAGTGTGAATATAAAAGGTCAAAAAATGGGGAATTCAGAACAGTGAACCTTCAGCCTTAAGGGTCCCTGAAGTTCTGAGGCCCCAGGACAGTTGCCTGCTTTTCCTGCTTCAGGATGTTGTCCATAAAAACATTTTTGTTTTGTTTTATATTCATACAATTCAATTTTATTATTATTTTATTATTAGTGCACACATATACGGTAAATAATTACAGTAACAGAGGAAGGTGCACACTTGAAAACTCTTGAAGGATCATCCTTTGAGAGACAACAGCATAAACTATACAAAATGAAGTACCCAACAGCAGTAAAGTTGTCTTAGGTCGTACATGTCATTAAACTTTACTGTCTTCTCTCTGTAAAGACTCCGAGATGTCACGCGCCTGGACATGAGCTACAACCCAATGACCTACCTCGGGGAAGAATCTGTCTCCATGGCAAAGCTTACACACCTCTACCTTGACCACATGTCTCTTCAGGACCTGTCAGATCAGGCTTTGATTGGTGCCCCCCTCCTCATTCACTTGGACCTGAGCCACAATCAGCTTCGTTACCTGGAGCCCCTTTCAGGCCCCAAGGAGCTGGGCAGCCTCAACCTGACAGGTTCAACTGTGTTCTGACATATGTCATTGACTCAAATTTAGACATGCAGTGCTGAGAGGGTTAAAGGTTTTCATTACACCCCAACACCACATGTAGCATACTATGTGTCATCTTTAATACATCCTGATCATCATTCATTTTTCTTAAAGGCAACCCAGTCTACTGTAACTGCTACATGCGGCCCCTCAGAGAGTGGGCGAATGTCAGAGGTGTGAAGCTGCTGGGAGCCTGTGCAGGACCTCCTCACCTCTCAGAGGAGCCGCTACAGGCTGTGGCTCCTCTAAATCTGCGCTGCCGCAGCAGGGGGGAGGTGCCGAAGGACGAGTTTGAGAAGGATGATGAGAGCATAGGAAGCACCCCACCCACAGCCAAGCCCAAGCAGAAAGTCAAGTGTCCAGTTAACTGTGACTGTGATGTGAGTGTTTTCTATGGAGAAACTATATTTCTCTTTTGAGGGGCAGATTTTATCCTCCTCCAACATAAGCTACTTTCTAGAGAAATGGCTTTATAAAGAAACTTCTTCACTACATGTCAGAGGGAAATGTTGTACTTTACACTAAATTTTTGCGACAGTTATAGTTACTAGTTATTTTTCAGTCTAAGATTTAACATAAAACAAATATATGATCAACCCATAAAACATGATGCATTGAAATTGACCACTACTACCCAACAGTATAAAACATTTAAAATGATTACGTTTCAATGATCATTTTCAATTAATATTGTTTTTATAATAATTTGAAAGTGGTCATTCTATATTATCCATGCTTACTGTAAGCCTAACGATATAATAGTGCTGATAATATTTCTACCCTCCTGCATGCATATTGAGTATATTTGTGGCATTGCTACTTTTATTTTATTTATTTTTTGCGATTTGGTGCCCCCCTACCGTTTCAGAGTATAATTAATTGCTGTTGTAAATAAGGACAGCTGTCCACGTGCATGTTATGATTACATTACTTATGATCAAAAACTAGCAAGTTGATAACTTTGCTGACATAGTCAAACATCCAGCAAGTGCGACAACACAAGACATAGCAACATTACTGACTAGTCCAACAGAAAGAAGGCCGGCTCGACATTTGTCTTGCAGCCTTTTATTTCACGAAGCTCGTGCCAGCTGTCAACTCGACCGACGTTTGATTCAGTTTATGCTCAAAATAATTTAGAAAATATTATTTTGAGATAGAAATACTACATAATGTTACTTTAATAATGATAATATCTCATCAGTTTCATTGTAATGTTTCTGTTGGAGCAGGCAGCTGTTTTCAGCAAAAACAATTTAAAAAAAAAGCTCTAAAAAACCCACTTTACACTGCGGGCCCAGCAACCAAAATGCAGACATTTACTAGGTGATGAAAACAGTGGAATATTAAAAGTTGGGTGTGCGATTATAATTAATTCTGGCTCCGGGACCTCTCTGCATGTTAGCTTTGCAGCAGCAACTGTAGTGACAGTTTGCTAACCCACAACCCAGCTAACGTTACTTAACGTTACATTACTTGCTGTGTCAGTATTCAATCTATATCATGGTATTAGACGTGGTGTTGAAGTACTCCAGAATCTTCTACTCCACCTAAAGAGTCAGCTATTTCCTGCAGGAGACAGTGGAAACCAAAACAGCTAAAAGCAGAGTGAATTTTGGACTAACAGTCATTAGCAGACCAGAAACATAATAAATGCTAATGATGCATGCTAATAGGCACTTTCACCATATCAACTTAAAACTTGGTACCATTTCAAAGCTGTGTTTACAGCTTGTCTCTGCAAGTGGCAAAAAAAATTGTTATGTATTGTTTATAATTTTCCCTTGACCCTCCCCAGATTGAAGCTCAGCATGCCACCTGTGAGAGTCGGGGTCACACAAAAGTCCCGCGAGGCTTCCCCACCAAGACGCAGCTGCTTGACCTCCGCAGTAACCACTTTCACTACCTTCCTGCCAACAGCTTCCCTGGCACCAGCCAGGTTGTTTCTCTTCACCTGGAGTTCTGCAAAATCCACGAAATTGAAGGAGGCGCCTTTCGAGGAATGAAAAACCTGTTATATTTGTATCTTTCTGACAATGACCTCACATCCTTGGACCCTGGTGCCTTTTCTGGAGCCCCCGAGCTCACCTACCTTCACCTGGAGGGGAACCGCCTGGCACAGTTCCCGGGATCAGGTCAGTGGTTAGTCAAGTCAATAATTAACACAGCACATACAAGGTGTAAAAACCAGAGGCAACTAAATCAAGCATATTTTCTGTCTCTTTGTGTGTCTCCTGTAGCTTTGGCACTCTTACCAAGTCTGTTTGTGTTACACCTGGAGCGAAATGGCATCTCCAAACTGGAGCCTACTGGGTTGCTGTCCTCAGTAACCCCTAAACTTAGGGAACTTTACTTGACCAATAACACCATAACATCTGTTGCCAAGGGTGTTTTTGACTCAGCTTTCCTGGGTACACTTCACCTTGATTCAAATCAGCTGACAGAGATGCCTACCAGCGCTCTGTCCGAGGCCCCAAACCTGGAGGAGCTCAGTCTGTCTCAGAATTCAATTCGCTGGGTGGGACCCAATGCATTCCAGCCCGTATCCCAAAGTCTGAAGAGACTTTACATGGATCAGATGGGCATAGAGAAGGTACGAGTTCTGTGTTCTTCCTCTCACCACCTCTCAGTTTCTTAATAAAGTGTACTTGTTTTTTATCTATCACGTTTATACTTACTGCCATTTTGTAAGTTGTTGGAGCCAGAAAATCCAAATAAGAATTGTTGAGGATGAAGATTAAAGGGTGGAAAGCAAGTGGGATTCAAAGTCTCCAAGATTAATAAAACGTATGCAACATACACTCAACACTTAACAATCTTTCAGTGGAACAAAAAGTATTAATTTAAAAGTGAATTTAGTGAGTGAGTTATAACATCTTGTGGAAACCAGACTAAGAGTCTACAGCTATGCCAGCAGCTTACTCACGGCTGCACTCAAGCATAGTGGTGCTTTGAGCTAAATGCTAACACTAACATGGGAGAATGCTCAAAGTGACAATCTTAGCATTTTGATGTTTTGCAGGTATAATGTTAAGCATGTTCACCATCTTAGTTTAGCATGTTAGGATGCTAACATTTGGTAATTAGTATTGGACAAATGGAAATACTGATGGCACTGAAAAAAACATCAAGGGATTATCAAAGTGATTATAATTCATCCTGTGGGCACCATGGGTATCTGTAACAAATGTATTGCAGCTGCATCCAATAAGTATCAAGACATGTCATCAAAAAACAAATTTGGGAACCTGTAGGCGCTCCAGGAAAAGTCAGGGGTTCACCAGGATAAGTCCCTGTTATGGCACTTTAACAGCGGTTGCTTCTTTAATGTAACCATCATGTCTGATTTAACACTGGGCTCTCCCATTTTACTACTATAGCTTGTCTCTACATAGAACACAATATAAAAAACATGGGGTGAGGAGTAAGTGAAAAGAGATCCATATCACTCATTTCTCTACATGTAGCAGTGCAGCATTTGATTCCAACAAGGAAAAACACAACACCAGACTAGGTGTGTATATATCAGCTCTTTAAATTTTACCACTATCCAGATGTCCAGAGACGCTCTGGCAGGGCTGGGCCCAGGGCTGAGGACTCTGACTGTGAGAGGAAACCATCTGGAGGAGCTTCCTGACCTGAGCCCACTCACTGGCCTAGAG
Source organism: Lepomis macrochirus (assembly GCA_024633595.2). Lineage (NCBI taxonomy): Eukaryota > Metazoa > Chordata > Actinopteri > Centrarchiformes > Centrarchidae > Lepomis > Lepomis macrochirus. The sequence continues at coordinate 27,466,123 of JALXJV020000007.1, read as the reverse complement.
GTGGTTGATCTGCAGGACAACCCCCTGCTTTGTGACTGCCCTCTGCTGCCGCTACGCAAGTCAGTGCACAGTTTCCCTGGTATAAGCGTTTAGCAAATTATTTAGAATAGAGCGTTGACCAGACATTACTCTTTTGGGAATAATTAGTATAATTAGTAAATATAATTAATTCAAGTATAAGTGAACTTTTTCTTCTTTTGGCAGCATCTTGGCACAGTTGGTAGTTGCATGCATTCACCTAGATGGTGAACTGTTATTAAGAGCTACATTATTCATAACAGTTATTTGATGGATTGCTCTGTCTCTGTCTGCCAGGTGGATGGAGAATGTAAGTTTGGAGGTAATCGCCACCTGTGGTCACCCGCCTGAGATCAAAGGTCAGAAGGTCAGGGACATCCATGTCTTTACCTCCTGCTCAGAAAGTGGCTCTCCACCAGATGAGAAGGCTGTTGTGGCTACCAGATCTCCAACAGTGAAGAAACCCAAGCCCAGCCTGTTGAAGGCCGCTGTGGACAAAGCTAGGCCTGCCAAGCCCAAAACTAAACTACCCAAACCAACCAAGAATGGGCCAAAAGCAGTGACAAAAAACAAGAAGGCTCTATCATAAGTGAATAAAACAACAGTCAGTCCGGACATCTTATTGATGGGTTTGTTGTTGCAGTTTGACAGCTGAGTGTTAAGTGTTAATAAAGTGCTTAAGATGACAATTCTGTGTGGAATTTACATGCACTCTTTGCTAACTGAGCATAAGAGACACAGCAAAACAAAAAAAGGGAAAGAACATAAAATAAAAGAATGAAGCTAGGAGCCAGCCTATTCCAGTCCCAATGCTGCAGGACATGTTATAGTGATATGATTAGTTTGACAGATATAGAGCACACCCAAGGCCACCTCAAAACAACTACAATGAACAATAGATTGTAAATTAATTAATATTTATTAATATCCTCACTGGTATACAGAGGTAAAACCTGTAAATATCTGGCCGTTCAGTTGCTTAATGTGAAAATGATAGCTATACATTGAAATAAAATAATCATACACTCTTATGTTGATATATGATAAATGCATAAAAGTTACCTCCTTGTGTACATTGTGTTCTTTCTGTGCTACCCTTCAGGGAAATGTGACTGACCTCGATGCTTATAAAACCATTATTAGTAATGTCTATCTATTAAAGTATATCAAGTTTCTACATATCCAGTGTTATAAAACGAATGTTGAGCTCGTATTGCAGCGGTTCCATGGTGTAATGGTTAGCACTCTGGACTCTGAATCCAGCGATCCGAGTTCAAATCTCGGTGGAACCTGACTTTTTTTTCCTCATTGACTCACTCCTCACACTACGTTGCCGACAAATGCTGCATTTCTAATAAACAACATACCATAACAAAATTATCTTCGGAATTAGCATATAACACAGACGACTACATTACCGGATTAACACTTTAAGTGTAGTAATTAAGTTACACTGACGGAAACTGCTGTGTGGTTTCTTCCGGGTAACTTCCTCATCACGACGAACTTCTCTTTTCAAGATGGCAGCAGCTATGGATGTAGATACGCCAAGTGGCACAAACAGTGGAGCCAGCAAGAAGCGATTTGAAGTAAAGAAGGTATGGTTGCATAAAGTAACTCGTTGCCGTAGTGTAAATTATTTGTATAATCTGTCAACAGCCCCAAATGTCCGTCAACATAGCTCACTGCCGCTGACAAGCTATGCTACCTGCTGTTAGCATTCTAGCGCTAACTCAGTGTAGCCTACCGATAGCACTGTAGCTACTTAGCCTCCTTCAAAGAGAGCATGAATTTGCACTTCTCTTTCGGGACTAGCTTGGTATAATTAAAAAAACCGAACCTGTAGTGATATGACGGAGTTCATCAAACCTCACTACGGGCTAATCACCAAATCCATCGTCATATTAACGTTAAACCACGAGTAGTTAACGTTAAATAACAAAGCTGTTAACTCTGCTAGCTAGTTAGCTTAGCTAAACCGCATTTCCCGGCGTCGTTAAAGACGAAACATGAACTTGCTGAACTTGCAAAAAGACGTTTATCCACTCAAAGTGTAATAAAAGGCTATATGGTCAACCTAAAGTAGGGTGTTGAATTTTGGGCTTCCTTTCTAACTAACCGCTACCAACTCATTAATTTTGACATCCCACATTAAAGCATCGTCAATTCACGTTAGCTATTCTACATTATGAAATGTCAACATAACATAATCAGTTAACGTTAGATGACCACAATGTAAACACGATTTAAAACTATCTGAATTCAAAATCCTTTAGACAAGTGCAATCGGCAGGTAGGTACATTTATTTATCATATTATAACAAGTTAAATAGTGAAATGCTACATAGCAGACAATATACATCAATACGGGATAAATTATGAAAATGGTAAACAGAAAAAAACTATAATCAGTGGAGCAGTTCTGAGGATGAACTTGAGTTTAATAGTCTGATGGCTGTCCTTTAGTATCCTAAAGGTCTTTTACTGGCTTTGTTGGAAGTGGCAAAGGAGCAGGTTTTGTGAAGCTTTGGCTTTTCTGTCTACTAATTAAATGACATCTGGCTGAACTGTAGACCTGAACTTTAATACAAACACAGTTCAGTTTTGTGTCAGATATTTTAACAGCTACCACCTCATGACTTTGGTTTGATATAATATGAAAATCTTCAGTGAGACTCTGATTAAGTAAAACTGTTTGTAAATCTCTACATCAATGTCGACGAGACAACCTGCACTGAATGATGTTTGATGATTTTGATTTCCCACCAGTGGAACGCTGTGGCGTTGTGGGCCTGGGACATCGTGGTGGATAACTGCGCTATCTGTCGGAACCACATCATGGATCTCTGTGAGTTCACTTTCACACAGTTTTGGACTCGCTCCTTTGATACATATTGTGACTGTGAATGAGAAATGACTTGGTCAGGGGCAGCGTAAGCTTCTAAATGACTTTCATCAGACATGTTTTGTGAAATTTCATTGATACATTTCTCCCTTCCTCATCAGGTATAGAGTGCCAGGCTAACCAAGCTTCCGCTACCTCTGAGGAGTGCACTGTAGCCTGGGGTGTCTGCAATGTGAGTGTCCACACCCACCTTGAACATGTCACTGATCAAGTCAAAAATGGTTATGTCATCTATAAAATAGTGCAAAAAAGTTCCCAATCTCAACTTTTCACAAGGTCTGCTGTGTATCCCATGTAACATGGACACTTACAGTTACGTTAGTCGGTGCATCTAAGGTTGCTGGTTTGAACCGGTAGTGATGTGTTTTATGCTAGGTTTGCCAGAGATAAAAGGGGGAGCAACCGTAGCAGACAGCAGCAACTCAATATGTTAGAGCTATTCACATCATAAGCGGGTCGACAGTGTTGTAGACTTACTCTCATTGTCAGAAGGTGGGGGGGAATTTCACACTGCAGGTTTAAAGAAATGTTGCAACATTGCAAATGCTCTAGATAAATTTTAAGCAAGCTTGAAGAGATGAAAAATCCAGACTCATGTAAAATCATGTCAAATCACACACAATTAAATCAAGCTGTCTATGGGATTGTTGTGAAAAGTTAAATAAATCTTAAAATCCTGTGATCAGACAGACAAAGCAATTTTAGTGGTGGTGAGAGTAAATGTGAAGATTAGACAAGCCCGGGGCGGCATGAATTAATGCGAAGATGCCTCCCCTGGGACACGAAAATAAGTTTGTGTCCCAGGGCTCCATGAATCTGCTGTACAGAATAGAGACGAGGGGAAAAGGAGAGCGGCTGGAGGTAAATAACATGAAGAACTGGTGAGTTCTGAGTTCAGTGAGAGGCTCAGCTGAGCATAAACGCACTAAAACACTCCCACACACACACGGCTGGTGCATCTGTTGCAAGCTAGCTTACAGTTAACATCTGCATAGTTCGCACATTGGCTGTTAGGGATATAAATATATACTGGCACTGAAATTCATGCAAGTGATGCAAAGTGAAGATTCAGTTTACTTTCTGTCTCAACACACATGAACAGTTATGAATAAGAAAAGTCATACACACTGTTTAACAAAGAATTATGCACCATTTTGGTAGCAGTAGAAATGCACCCTTTCAGTAAAATGTTAGCAAATATCCCACTTTATTTAAATCTCTCTCTCACATTAAATGCATGAATGCGGTCGATATTGACTAGCAGCTATATACAGCGTGATAGCCTCGAAAACCCAACTGTATACTAACATTAACTTTGCTCTCCTTATTAGCTGGGCTCCTTACATGCTTGCTAATAATTTTTTTAAAGCCAGGTCTCCGGCATTGACAGCGTCGTGTTGGACTGATTTGTGCAGCTGTGTTCATGAGGGAGGAGAGAAAGAAAGAGGGATGAGCGAGAGGATGTGCTGGGAGAATACGCACTGCCTGCAGCTCTGCAATCAAATATGATTTTAAATAGGCCTAGTAAAAAAAAAAATTGAAAATCAATATGTGGTGGTCAGCGTTGATATTGTGGCGGGCTGCCATTTATAAATTAATGTATGGGAAAACACAGATAACATTACTGATATAAACAAACCTTTTACAGTAAAAGTAAATTACCAACAAATGATGTAAGCTCGCGTTATTTGTTGGTAAATTGGTTATTTAAAGAATGTTAACAGTTACATTGAACTATTACCCTGAACTGTTTGTATTTTGTGCATCTTTTTTACCCTATTTTTTTGTCTTGCCCACAGCACGCCTTTCATTTCCACTGTATTTCTCGCTGGCTGAAAACCAGACAGGTGTGCCCTCTGGACAACAGGGAGTGGGAGTTTCAGAAGTGAGTACTTGGAAATTCAAGTGTAAATGTAGAGTGTGTGTTACAGATGTGTGGCTTCAGGGAAACGTCTGTGGATTATTAACAGTTGTGAATATTTTCTTGAAATGAACAGCTGTATTGACAGAACTTGCTTTCCCTGTTTGTTTTTACAGATATGGACACTAGCTGTGTTATTGTTGACCCTTTTCTTCGCTACGAGTCATCCTTACTGCTTTCTGGTTCCCACCCGCTTGTAATCCAAGTTATTTTACACCCATGTCTTTGTTTTTTTGGTATGTTGTAAGTACATAAATAAACATCATTGTTGTCACAAAACAAATGTTATAACTTGTGTAGTTAATACTACTACACTGTATCAAATTAAAATTGCTGTGAACACGAGGTGCTGAAATTTACGTGGTTTAACATTCATGACCCAGTTACACTTGGACAAAAAGCTGTCCTCTGCAAGGGGAAAATGCTCTGTTAGATCGGCTTTGACCCTCTGATTCAGGGCTCCATGAGAACCAGGGCTGACCATGTGTTGCAGAGAAGTAATCCTCTGGCTGAAGGACAGATGCCCTGGGCGGATTACGTGGCCTGGTGACTGACTCTCCCTCTGGGCCCGATTTATACTTCAGCACCTGTAGGGACTCGTATCTTCAGAGTTTGTTTAATACAGGGTTATCTAGTATGAGACAATTAAAACCGGTGGGTTGATTAAATATAATGATTTGAGCGGTAACCAACAATTTTTTATAATTTTGTAATAGGACTATAAACCCACATACACGCTGCTCCTTTCAATGTGCTGCTTATACAAATCTAAACTTATGTCAGAAGACCACAGAGCTGAGAAATCATTCCAAAAAATTGTATTTGTGGACACTGTGAGGTCAGGCTGTACAAGTAAGTAAAGTAAACAAAGACCAACTGAATTGGAAAGAAATGTCGGACCTGTTTTGCAGCAACAGAGGTTTTATTATTGTGAATCATTTTTCCAACAGGGTCAAACATCAAGATCGGTTACTTCTCATAACAATAGATTGGATAACAAAAAGTGCAGACGGTTGTGTGTGAAGGGTTCTGCTCAGAGAAAGAAAAGAAAGGTAAAGAACAGGCCGGGAGCTAAAGTTTGTGAGCTAGCGTCTGAATGCAGGAGCTCCCAGTTTAGCTTTTCAAGATACAGGTTAAGAAATGTCAACCTGTTAAGTGAAGTCCCGGCTGAGACGAGTCAGAGGAGGTGGTCAGACCTGACTCCTAACCTTTGTTGAGACGATGCTAGTGCTAACAGGCTGATTAAGAACATTTAAAAAGTTGCCTTTCTCTACATCACACCAATTAATCACCCGCTGCCCTGTTGGATCTGCGCACAGTGGAATAATTGTTGAACAGCGCTGTGGCTCTCCAGATGTTTTATCACGTATCCGCTCTCCCCTCCCCTCTTAGCTTTGGTCCATTCCCGGTCTATGGCTGTGGTGAAGCTCCAAATTTGGAACTCAGCTTGGTGACGAGGGCCATGATTTTGGGGTTGCTCTGGTACTTGGCGATGTTGGCTGGATTCTGTGCCACATCCTGGAAGGCAGCCATCACCTCAGGGTCCTGGAGTGTAATATAAAATACACACATAGTCACCTTTATTCACATCAAAACAGCTTTGAAGACACGGTGAAATGGTTGTACACCTGCGAAGTGTGGGTGAAGGTTTACAGTCGCCTACAGCTCCATATCACGCTGTGTTTACTAAGCCACTTCTACTTTTGAGCAATCCAATTGACTTAATGCGGCACGCTTTTTTTTCCCACTTATTCCACTTCCTGTTTTGTGTCTTAGCTTCTGATTCTTATTGCTGGCTAAAGTGAATATTACTGTTTAATAAATGTTATACCTGTTTAAGTTAAATATTTGGGAATAACCATTAATAAAAACCGTTGCTTAGCTAAGCTTAGCTTAGCTAAGCTAACCAACCGTTGCTTACTGTAGCTGCATATTTAGCAAACAGCAGTGAGAGTGGTATTAATCTTCTCATCTAACTCTCTGCAAGAAAGCAAATGGGTGTTTTTTTCCCCAAAACGTCCAACTACTGCTTTAAGATCTGTATAACCTAAAAACACAGGACATAGCAGTGGAAGTGCTGGGATGCAGAGGATTAATAGTGAGCTGCTAAGTCACCTTCATGGCGTTGAGCAGCTCAGGATCCTTCAGGAATTCACCGAGACCAGGCATGCCGCCGGGAGCTCCACCTGGAAATCCACCGGGGAATCCAGCCTGACCTGCAGAACAACAACGGGACTCATTTCACTCACATGTGCCATCGCATCTGTCGGTCTTAAATCAATAATGAATACCAACAGCAGAGAGACATACTCAGGAATCTTAAAAATACAATACTCAAGTGAAACTAAAGGCTACAAACAAGGACTTGAAATACAGATTGCACTGTAATTTTCAAGGATATGATGCCTCAAATGATACACAAAGAATAACCCATTGTTCCGACATCACACCTAACAGCATATAATACTATGTAGCAAGGAAACAAAGTGCGTATAAGAGTACGAATGATGTGACTAATCCTTTCCCCACAGGTTATTATTTTTTATTCGCCTCTCCTATAATGACAATTGGAGCGTTGGGCTCATCCCATGACGTAAGAGCTTGTGTCCCCGCTCTCCTACCTGGGAAGAATCCTGCTCCGCTCTGCCGTGCCTCCTCATCCTGTTGAAACAAAAGAAAGGGATGAGTTCACCAGTGTGGGACACATTCACAAGTTGCGTACGGTTTAGCTTAGTTCACAATAGCACATCTAGTGTGTAGTATTTGTCCTCGATGTGGATGTTGGTCCTGCATGGTGTGAGACAGCATGACAGGCATAGCAACAGTGAGGGAGGTGTGGCTTTGCGAATGGACTTTGGTACATTAGTATGCTGTCACAGTTGACTGTGTAGGTAGAATAGTTCAACTTAAAAAGGACCATTGAATTTTTCCAAGTCCGAAATAGGAAATCCAAGCAGGAACTCACCCTCTGAGCCCGTGCATGCTCCTCTCTGGCTTTCTTTATCCGCTCTTGTTTCTCCTTAATCTCCTTCTCTTCCCTCTTGCGCTCGTATTTGCGTCTGTGCTCTATGATTTTGTTAGCCTGAAAACAAACAATGTAAACAAAACAAGAATGATGTACTGCAAAATCATAGCTGGGAGCATCATTTTTAATTCACTGACTGCCATAAGGGGCTTCTAGACGCCTACTCTGACCAAACTGTTCATCTGCATCAGGATCATGTGAACACTCTTCTCTTCTGCGCTTACACACATTGTCTGCAGTAACTGTAACTCAGAGCTGGTGTTTTAAATTAAAAAAGGCTTTTCTCTGGCATAATACCTTAGGTTGGACCTCCTTCAGCATCGCACTGGCGGCCTCATCATAGTCCAATTTACAGGCTGTTGCCAGGTCCCTGGCTGCCTCCTCCCAGTGGCCCAGCAGTCTGCAGCAGCACACACATGCACACACGCACGCACACACACACAGCAGCAAGCAAAATATCATAGCGTCAGATCACTAACCAGATGGCACAAGCAGCATGGATGGCATAGAGAAAAACCTGCATGAATTCACAGACGATCGAGGGCTTTATTAGTTCTCCTCACCCATCCTCCAACATATTTCATCTCATACCCTTTGAGATACCAGCAATCTTGCAGATTCATTGAATGTCACACTGCAAGTTCGGTTTAATAAAATACTGGTTGCAATCTGTGTCAGACAGAGGTATCAATTTTGAGGCATGTCAGAATGTGCGATCAAAGCCTGGTGAATCGTGACGCAGTAATTAAACAGAAAAAAAGAAAGCACAGACGCATCATCCAGCGAGCTGCTCCTGTGCTTTCAAAAGGCAGTAAAACTAAAAAACCAAAAACAAAACCAATGTGAATTTTGTGTCATCTGTTGCCGTACTCTGGTTGGTTGGTTTGTAGCAATAGTCACATCTGGAGAATGTGGTCCTACATTTCTGACCCGGTCAGGATTTTGATGCAGGCTGTCTTTGGTCACCAGAGCTTGAAAACAGGCAGTGGTAGAAGTGCCCCACAGTGCAAAGTAGGCCCTCAAAGGACAATCAAAGATTTTGTCACAATTGTCACATTTCATCTGGGCTTGAGATCGCTCATTGTGAAGGGGCCTTAACCCTCTCTTAAGATACACCACCTCTTCTGTAGACCTGAAGACTGCAGCAAATACACTCTATATATTGGTAAGTATAGATCTGGTAGAGAATGTTTATACTCACAAGTTAATGACTGTTACCTGGGTTTGTGAGAGCAACACTAATACAGCTTTCAATACAATATTATGTGCCAGTTGCCAAACAAGATGAGGTGTGTCATACTTGTGTTTACACTGAGGGTTTGGTTGTGTCACACATGTGTGCACCTCTTGGTCAGGTGGTTATAAACTTTTAAGCACTGGAAAGCATCGGTAGTGTGGAAGATTTCTTAAATAGAAATGTACCTGTGAGCTTTTCCCCTCCACTTGTAAGGCTGTGCAGAGTCTGGGTTGATGCTGATGGCTCTGTCACAGTCTCTTATGGCTGCGTTGGGTTTTTGCATCTGGATGTAGACACTGACACAGAGAGGTCAACTGATTACATTCAGTCATTCATAAACAGTTTAACAGAGTGGTTATTAGAGCCTGACCGATAAACAATAAAAACCTTTATTTTTAAACTGTATTACTTCATTTTATCTTGGTGAGGTCTCATAATGACACATAAGCAATGTTAGGGATAATCTTTGTATGCATTTTTGAAAATAAAAAAAAATAGAATATCGGGTTTTAATTAAAAAACCCCTTATCAGTCAGGCTCTTGTAGTTATAAAGCAAAAGGACCTCAACCTTAAACAGCAAGCCCTTAAATGTAATATATTATTTTGAGGAGTCAAACGGTGGCACAGCTGAATGATACTTAATGCAGGAATAACCTGAATGAAAGACACCGAAGACTCTTACCTTGCCCTCTTGGCATACAGGATGGCTAGGCAGGGATTTAGCTTGATGGCTTCGGTGAAAAGATCCAGAGCTTTCTGCAGATCACCTTTAAAAGCAAGGAAAGTGAAACAGGTATTAGAAATCATACATCCAATTTTATTTGGAGCATCTTTCTGTTAACCAGATCAATACTGAAACTGTGTCTGCATGCACTTTCTCGAACCGAATACCAACCTACCTTCACCTACAGCATCAATGGCCTCCATCTTCTTCTCATTGGCCTGGTCCATCATCTCCTCTGTGACCTGAGGAAATGTATGGACACAGATGTTTTAAAACAAATTCTATCTAAAATGGTGAAAGCTCTATTATTCTCTGGGCCTGGAATCTCCTTTAGTAATCTGTTTGGTGTCCACATGAGAGAATACAGTTTCAATTTGAGTAAATTTATGCACGATTCATAGATAACATAGAAAAGTTCAACATATTACCTCAATGGTGTCGAACTCTCCCATGTCCTGTGGTTCATCAGTGTCTGGCTCGATCACTCCCTCGTTGTCAATTTCTAAAAAAGCAAACAGATAAACCCAACGTTTGAAATCAAGTTCAAGTTGGAACACACAGACACTCTCTTTTAGTTTGAAATCCTGATTTAGATGTACTCAATGCAGATTCTCTCTCTCTCTCAATCTGTTTTTTTTTATTTATGTTTGTAGTTTTTTGTCTTTGTTTTGTTTTTAACACACACATAACACACACACACGCTTACTGTTCTGCTTATTTATTTCATTTTTAGTATATTTTTATTTCTTTTAGCACACACACACTGTTTTATTTATTTATTCTATTTTTAATATATATATATATTTCTTTTTTCTTAACATGAACACAGATGCTTTGATTACTTTACGCTTAATTCTTTAATGAAATGTATGGGGCTGATTGTTATGTTATAGTGTTTTACAGTCATGCCAATAAAGCGAATTGAAATCTCTCTCTGTCTCTCTGCTCACTCTCTCAATAATTATACCTTAAAAGAATAGTTTGACATTTCAGGAGACATGCTTACAGCCTTTTTAGCAAAGACCTACATAAGAAGACTGATACCACTCTTGTATCTGTACAGTAAATATGTTGCTGGAGTCAGCAGCTGTTTAGCTTATCTTAACATAAGGTTGAAGACAGGGAACAGAGCGAACCTGGCTCTGTCAAAAGGTAACAAAAAACACTGGGCAGAGCTGATTTACAGCAGGGACATGTTGCCAGGCAACCACTGGAGACTCCGATGGTTCCCTGGCAACATGTCCCAGCTAAGAAACAGTCCAACATATACCCCGCCACCCAAACGGCAAATTGTAATTTTTAAACAGATTAAACAAACACTATGCAAAGTGTTCAGAGAGCTGCAGAGGTGCTGGTAAGTGAATTTTGTTACCATCTAACTGACCCAGGCTAACTGTTTCCCCCTGTTTTCATTCTTTAAGCTAAGCTAACCGGCCACTGGTTCCATAGTGGTGCAGTGCAGCAAATAAGCATATTTCCCCAAATCTTGAACTAGTGCTTTAATTTAACCAGTACGTTGCAGTTAATGTTGTTGAGCCCTTCTTTTAAATATATCAGTACCAAAAACAGGGACTTAGCAAAGTTGTGCCTTTAAGTTGGCTAATATACACAGTCACTAGACTGAGAGAGCACACAGTTTGTAAATAAAATGTTTACATTAAGCTATTAAGTTTGCTACATGTGCATCTCAACCACAGACTGCAGAAAACATGGCTCAACTGGTAATGGTAAATGTAGCCTCGGCAGGAATCTCACCTGTACAGCCCCTGGAATTTAAGAAACTTTCTACTAAGGGTTGAACTGGCCATACAGTACCTATTTCACTCTCCTCACTCTCGGACTGTGCAGGAGGCTCGGGCTCAGATGGTGAAGCCGATGTAGGAGGAGGACCACAAGGACAGCCACCCTACAAGCCAGAGAGCACTCTGTTATAACAAGTGTGAAAACAGGCAATACAGGCAACTCATCCAACTATTAGTCAACTCCATATATTTTCTTATTCCTTGTGTCCTCTCTGAACAAATATCACAATATAATGCAACAAGCAATTAGGAAAAAAAATCAAATCATCAAAAGTATGATAACTTGCAGAAGAATATTAATGCATCACCTGGCATGAGCCCTTTGTCTTAGATGGGGGAGGGATTGTTGCACCCATGCTGCAATATAAAATGATTGAGAACAATTCAGCAAGCAATGCAAGGACCCTGATTTTGGATAGACCAAAACAGATATTCAAATGTAGTTATTTAATCTATATCCATTTTCTATCACAAAATATTAATCGATATTACAATATAAACACCTTATTGCCACTTCAGCAATCTCAGTCACATAATCTAATTATTTTCTCAATTAGTTGTTAGTTTTATAAAAACGTCAACAAAAAAGGTTCCAGAGCCCATGCTGAGGTTTTCAGATTGTTACTAAAGATTTTCACCAGAAAATATTCACACCAGTGAGTTTTTGCTGTTGGCTGCGATTTCTGGCTTATAAATACATGCTGCAGACTAATGTTCTGTCAATAGACTTTTTCAGGTCTACATGATTTAAGTCTGTATTTCAAGTCACCATGTGAAATAACCACACCTAGCATTGTATACAAGACATGATCTTTCTGAATTCAAATCTTGTGATTATTTCTACATGTTGATTTGGATTCCCAGTTCCCTTGTTGAATAAAGGATTTTGTATGCTTTTAAACCACCATTACACGAGATCCACGCACGCACACACACACACACACTTTATACTTTGATTCCAGGCTACTGTAAAATTTCATCAGGAATCAAATTTTTGAACAGTCCAGCATATTCAAACAGATCAAATGTCAACATGGGTGTACAGTCCATCCATCCATCCATCGTCAACTCCTTATCCTGCATACAGAGTTGCGAGGGGGGGGGGTGTGTGTCTCCAGTCTTCATGGGTAAATAAGGCAAAATCTTTCATATAAACATGCTCCCTATGACTGCTAATATGGGACAGCACTTTACCAGCTGTTAGGACAGACTGACAGACAGACACACAGACTAGTGATGATCGATACTATCAATATTTCTTATACAAACGTTTCCTGCTCTAGGATCAATACTCATGTAAAAGGATCAATATCTAAACTCAGTAATTTGGAGTGAGCGTGTGTTTTATCATAAATATCTGGCTGTCACCAGGATGGTCTAATTATACTTGGTTGATCGGAACTACTTCTGCCCCTCAAAGTCATGCTTGCGCTATGGCTCTGTGACGGAGCTTTTTTGAAGTGAGCCGCTGCAGCCCCATTTCCTGAGACTGAATACAGACTATGGCTGACTGTAAAAGCCGTCACATCTGGCTGCATTTTAGCTGTGAAGGTAATAATGACGCTGTGTGTGATGTGTGTACAAAGACAGTGAAATACTTTGGCAACACTGCAAAATTTGCTAAACATCTGAGATTAAATCAAAATAATATGATGTTATGAAGTGGCAGTTCTGAGCAGGACATTTAAGTTATAATTAAAGACTATGACAGTAGTTTGTAGACAGTAGTCTTATCATTATGCAGCTATTATTTGGAATTGGTAAGCCTACAGCCTACTCTTTATTTCCCTCATAAATACAGAAACAGGAGAGGGGAGGTCACATTAAACTAGAAATAAAATATGTAAAAAGTATTGCTATTTGCATCGGCAGTACCAGCCTGGGTATTACTCGGTATTGGATCGCTCATCACACACACACACACAGGTCCCTGTTTTTTTACTGGAAGGTGGGCGGGAACTAAGCACGTGGTAAGTGCAGTCTGTTTGAGACTTTATGTAAGTACTTTAGTTAAATAATGAAAGAATGAATCCTCTATAGATCCTTCACATAACAACTAGGTGCATAACATGATATTTGGAACAACAGCTCCGCGGTGTACTGACCTCTGCAACCAGGTCCGGAGGAAGCCCAGCTCTGGAAGGTGCAGGATCTCGGGACTGGACTCGCACATATGCACGAAGGCCTTTAACTCTGTCACTTTTCTTGGATCCATTCTGCTCTGTCACGTCCAGCACACAGCGCGCTGCAGTGTGAGAGAGAGAGAGAGAGACAATCAACAACTTGGCCAAGTCTGGCGCTGTTTACGTGCTCAGTTGCTAACGTTAATGCCAGCGTTGTTAAGCTAATGTTAGGTATGCTAACGTGCGCGCGCTACAACCTCACTTTGTTCACGTCACATAAACCCAACAATGCGTGTAACGGAGGAACTAGCAATGGAGCAAGCATGCACAAGTAGCATATGAACGACTATTAAATGGTCGCCAGGCAGAAGTTTCTGGAAATGCGGATCCATGTCCCTGACGCGATAACTGTTTGACGCATGATCACGCCGCTAGCTAGCAGCAATACTGACCGTGATTAATGAAATACACTTCGTTATCTGGTGACATGCAGTTCAGTAATCGAAAGGAAACGCACCTGATCGGAAATACCGTTGACTCCCGAGAGGAAAACCCGCAGAGTAAGGTTGCAGTTGATTTTTTTGTGTCACCACAGCACTGCTTCACTGGTAGTGGCGTCGCTCCTGTGTTTTCATTCAGGCAAGTTGCAAGCCAGACCGACAGTGGATCGGAGGATTTGTTGCCCCGAGATGGGCCTGTCAGGCAGATCTGAGGAGCTCAGGACGCTTGCAGGCCGCAACATGAAACATGATTGTTATAGAAAATGGAGTATGTCCTTACATTATTATAGTGGTTGATGCCAAACGATTAAAATACATATGTTGTCTATGGTTAAAGTTTAAATTAGTAAAAATTTAAACTTTAAGTAAAAATTAGTAGTAAAGAAAAGTAAAAAACATTTTCAACGTTACATTATTATATTTACCAAGCTGAATGGCAATCTCATTAAATATTGAAAATGCCTATAATAATGTCAGTGCTTGCATAACCTTTAGACTCACACGGTGGCGCTTGCTGTGAACATAGAGGCTGTGAAGTGTAAATTCAATGCTCCCTGAGAGGCCGAATTCAGGGAACAAAAACCTTAAGGAGGTATTGTTTTCCCTGCATGCGGGCTCTCAGGCATCCCTCCTCGCCAGACTGTTCCACCAATCAACTTCCCAGTACTGCCAGTCATTTGTCGATCAAGTTCTACATCATTCATAGATGTTCTTTTGTCATTTATCACATGTGATCACATATGGTTTTTATGAGGAGACAAGATACCTACTTACAATATGTTATCCATCCCATTTAATAATCTTTCATCAATCATTGTTAAGAAAATGTAATTATTGAAAAGGTTGAAAAGTAATTATTCAACCAGGTAAGGTTTTAGTGGCAAAGAAATAGTGTAGTTCATCACACTGATGAAACCCAAACACATAACTGGGAGCTGCCCAGAACAACATTCTTTGTTGCTGGTTGCTGAGCAGCTTCACTGAACCAAGTCGGGGTACGTGCCTTACTCAAGGGCCTGTAGGACTTGATCTTAGAAGACAGGTCTGGTGATATTCTATACGCTATCCTACTTTTCTTATTGACATTAAAAGACCAAAACCAACAATTAATTGATACTAACAGGTATTGTGTGTATCACAGCCTGATATATCTTATTCCTCTTTGCCATAGAGCTCCACTGTTATATTGGGTGCCACGTTTCCTTTATTTATTATGAAACAACACTGTCCTGCTTTCAGAAATACTCACTAAAGCTGAAAATAGCCCCCAAGAAATGCACTTTTCACTACTTAAATAATGTCTGATATGCTTGTTTGCTGCGTAGTTTGTTTTGTCAAGTTAATGTTAGATTTTATATTACATAGTATTTTATTTATGTACTGTTGGGTAGTTTAATCAATGTACAACAGTGCATCCTATTTTATTAAAAGTCATCAGATACATGTGATTGAGTGAAATGTACAATATTTATGTTCTGTCCTCGCTAAGTGTTGTCCCCACGAACGTATACTCAGCTATACAGACAGCTAAACACTCCTAACCAAACTCCAAGGAACAGGCTGATATGTTGGATTTGGCAGTTTAATCAAGTTTAAGTGTAAAAAGATGATGCCATGAATAAACTGTGAAGGCGAGGATGGCATTAGATTGTAGCCAGCAGTAATATGTGGCTGTCAGGCAAGGTCTGGAGAGGAAGTGAAGCACTTCCTGTTTCCACAGTTAAAGAGACAGTTCACCAAGCAACCACTAGGGGTCACAAACTAATGAAAAACATACTGGGTTCCATAACACTCCCCACCTGACACCTTTAAGATGCCACACTCAAACCTAAGCTATTAAGTCATTTGACCGAGTCCTTTTGTACCAGAAGAATGACTTGAGAGACGGGCCATAGGAACAATTTTGCTACACCATCTTTGACAATTTTCACCTCAACCTTTCTAACCTTTCCATCATCACTAGGAAAAGTGCTTGTGATCAGTCCTGTGGGCCAGTCATGTCTCTTGACTAGCTTGTCTAGCTTAAGTAGGACAACATCTCGGTCCCTCAGGTTTGGCCTTTCCGTCCTCCATTTCCGACGACCCTGGAGACTGCTAAGTTACTCTCTCTTCCACCTGTCCCAGAACACGTTGGCTAAACTTTGAAGTTGTCGCCACTGACAGTTAAAGAGGTCACTTTCGTCAAAGTTACCAGGGGGAACTGGGGGAGTGCTGACTTTCTGCATTAAGAGCATAGCGGGGGTAAGGATAAGTGGCTCATCTGGACCTGTAGGCACAGAAGTTATTGGTCTGGAGTTGACTACAACAGTGACCTCAGCCATAAAGGTTGTCAGGACCTCATGTGTGAGCTTTGTAAGCCCGAGCTTGAGGAACATTGCATCAAGTATACGACGTGTGATGCTGATCATCCTCTCCCAGCTGCCTCCCATGTGTGAAGAGTGTGGGGGATTGAAGACCCACACACAGCCCTGATCTGAGAGATAGTTGGCCACTTGCTTGCTGTTGCAACCTCTGGAGTCAATCTGAAGCTCTTTGCAGGCTCACACAAAGTTAGTTCCGCAGTTGGACTTCAAGTGTTTAACGGGTCCCCAAATTGCAAAGAAGCGTTGAAGACCGTTAATGAAACTGGATGACTCCATCGATTCAACCACCTCAATGTGTATGGCGCGTGTAGGAGCCATACTACCTGTTTTCCTCCCAGCCACAGGGGGCATGTTATTGTGTGGTGTGGTAAGGCCGATGTTGGCCACAGCCTATTTATTTCCTGTGTTGTGACAATCAGGTGTGGCTAATTAAGAAGAGGAGCACACAGTTTTTAACTGTGCTCAGCGTATTGTGTTCAGATTATTATTTTGTTTATTCTACTTTATATTAGTGATTATTTATTTTAAGTGGATACAGGTAATAAAACGTTCAAGCTTCAAACTTCACGGAAAAGACTGGACATTGTTTGTTTTGGGTACACGTTAAGAACAATCATCATCAATTAGCTACCATGTAGTGGCTAAACATAGGGCATAGTCATTACAGCGCACATGCTCATACACGTAAAAATCACTGCCCAACGTTTACTGTTTGCCAGGCCTCCACGCGTCCTTCTTGAGATGACACACCACGGCCCAAACACATCTAGTCCTACAAAGGTGAATGGAGGGTCTGTGCTCAAGTGATCAGCAGGCAGGTCTGCCATCTTCTGCTCCTCCTGTTTGCCGTGCAGCCTCTGACATATCACACAATTGTAGACCAAGCTGCTAACAGACTGCTTACCTCCAACAACCCAAAAATCCTGCAGCCCTTAAAGCTCCTTCTGTCAAGAGCCGTCCTTGATGGCATACTTTTTCGTGGTAGTGTCTGATGAGCAGGAAGGTAACATGGTGTTTTCCGGGAATGATGATTGGCGGACTTTCCTCTAGTGTAAGCTGAGCCTTCCTCAGCCATCCACCAACACGTAGAAGGCCTTCAGAATCAATGAAAGAGGATGCTGAGGGGTCACTGTTTTGGAACGGGTTCTCCATTTTGGATGCACCGGATTTCCTCTGAATAGATCTGTCTTTGTACAGACAGAATGATTCCAACCTTAGCGTGATCCAGCTGCTCTGCACTGAGAGGCTGCTTGCAGATGTGCCAACCATGGCAAGGGCCTTCTTTTGCTGCTTGTGTGAAAGAATGAGCAATGTGTGAGAGTCGGGCAACAGTTCTGCAGAGTGACTTCCATCTCGATTAAACGCTCGAAACGCGCATTGCCAAGCTGTTGTGACCAATGTGTGGCACATGTCACTACCTCTGGGCGTAACTCTACATCTAATCAAGGTCTTCAGCTGGGAAAGCTTTCATAACCTCAACACTGCTAGATGCAATCTTATGCAGTCTGAGATTGGATTGAGCCAGCATGTCTTGTGCTCCTTTCAGTACCTTGATGGCTACCTCTGCGCTGCTGAACGATTGCAGACCACCATCGACATAGAAATGTCGATGTATGAAATTCTTCACTTCACATCCAAATTCCTCTTCTCCCTCCATGGCTGTCCTCTTCAGTCTGTACATGGCCACAGCTGGTGATGGACAGTTACCAAACTCATGAACTCTCATGCGATACTCCAGAACTTCACCATCAAGTTGGTGGTTGCCAAACCACAAAAATCGGAGGTAGTCCCGATGATCCTCTCTTAATAGAAATCTGTGGAACATCTGTTGAATATCTGTCATCACAGCTACTGGCTCTGTCCTGAAGCGCATGAAGACCCCAAGTAAGGTGTTGTTGAGGTCCGGTCCCTGTAAGAGCACATCATTCAATGATATGCCCTTGAACTGTGCACTTGATTCGAAGACAATCCTTATTTTCCCTGGTTTCTGGGGATGACACCGAAACTTGGTAAGTACCAATACTTCTTGTCAGGCTCTGGAGGGGGGGCAGGCTCAGCATGTCCATTTCTGAAGATGTCCTCCATGAAGTCAACAAAATGGTGTTTCATCTCCTGTTTCCTTTTCAAGGTTCGGCGAAGTGACATCAGTCGGCTCAGGGCTTGCTCCCTGTTATTTGGTAGGCGTGGTCTTGGAGTACGAAATGGCATTGGAGCTACCCAGCTGTTGGAATCATCCTTCACAAACTCCCTGTTCATGATCTGATTTCATCTTCAACAGACGGCGCTAGCTTGTCATCATCTTCAGAGTGGCTGAAGATGAGCTTACCTAAGCCTGGCCAGTTAGAACCCGAGGTGATTGGATGTTTGTTCTGTTCGTTTACTGTCTTCTCTTAGATGAAGATTTTGCTCTCGCAAGGCCTGAGGTAACTGGGGCGTCCATTTTCCAAGACATGGGTCTTTAATGTATACATGGGTCATGTAACTATGACCCAGCCTAGATACAGTCGTTGGGCATAGGGTGCATTATGACGACCATTGCGCTGACTGCGCACTTTGTGGACTCTACCAAGTCTCTACCAAGTAACAGAAGAATCTCAGCCGATAGTCGAGAGGAGGAATCTTGTCAGCTATGGGCTTGAGATGCATGTGACTGCGTGCAGCCTCTGGTGTTGGGATTTCATCCTTATTGTTTGGAATCAGGTTGCACTCAATAAGGGTTGGCAGTGGTAGGTGAAGTTCTCCATCAGCTGACTCCACCATGAATCCCATGGCCCTCCTTCCAGCAGTGTTTGTAGTTCCTGCGCATGTTTTGAGGGTGTAGGGAGAAGCGTCACTCTGAATATCAAACATGTCAAAGAATGCTGATCTGGCTAGCGATACATTACTTTGATCATCTAGTATCACGTATGTGCTCATCTTTTGCTCAGGGTGCCCCTTCGGATAGACGTTGACCAGACAGATTTTCGAACAGAATTTGCCTCGAAGACCCTCACCACAGACCTCTGTATATATGGAAGTTGCTTCATCTGGATGAGGTTCAGTTGGCTCCCCACCATGTTCTGCAGCAGACACATTGGAACTCACAGCCCAAGGTGCTGGTCCTGCATGGAGCGCTGAGATGTGACGTTCACTGTCACATTCTGAGCAACGGATGACAGCTTTGCACTCCTTAGCCTGGTGTGTTGTCGAAGCACATCATTTAAAACATATGAAGTTCTCTGTCAGGAAGCGCCCTTCGTTCTGCTATTGATTTTTCCCGAAAACCTCAACACTTCTTGAGAGAATGAGGTTTCTTGTGGAGAGGACACTGTCTATCTGGGTCCAGGACAGGCCCTTTAGTGGATTCTGAGGGGTTGGCTTCTTCAGTTTTACTCACCGATATAGGAGATTTTGTTTTCCATTGTTTGTTTGAAGACCCATCACCTTTAAACGCAGCTGAGTTTGACGTTAGGACAGCAAAGCTGGGGTCATGAGAAGGGGGGGTAGGGAACTTTATGCTCCCTCTTATAGCAAGACCCTTGCATTATCCACTGTTCCTGGATGTTGTAGGGCAATTTCTCCACGATAGTGTTTATTTCCCTTGCTGTGTCGAGAAAACCAAGTCCTTCCAAGTAACCTTCATGCTTTGTCACTTCGATTTCTAGGAGGAGATCTCCAAGTTCTTGCAGCTTCTGGTAATCTCTGCTTGAAAGCCTTGGGAACTGATCCAGTCTTTTGAAGAGAGAAGCTTCAATCGCCTCAGGAGAGCCATAACACCTGTCCAGTCGCTGCCAAAGCATGTTCAAACCCATAGACAGATTATTGATATGAACTGCCCTTAGCCTCTTGGCATGGTGCAGTGACTCCCCACATAGCCACTTAATGAGCAGGTCCAGTTGTTCACTAGCTTTGAGGTTTAGCCCATCTATAGCATTATTAAAGCTTGATTTCCAGGATAGATAACTAGCAGGCTGGTTATCAAACACTCCAGCTGTGACAAGATCTCGACGAGCCAGATATACAGCTAAGTCGGATACACCTGGAGCCTGTGATCGGGAGTGATGTGTAAGCTGGTTTGTTGAGTCTGTGTGATGACGTGTATGGCAGCTGGGAACACTCCTATCTTTGTGAACAGATGCAGCACCAGAAAGGTTTTTCCTCTGATACATTTGCTGCATGGCTTCAGTTGCCAAAACTGCAGAATCTGACTGCTGTAAGTGGTGACTGTCATGATGGCTTTCACTGTCTGAAAGATGTCTATGTCTTTGCATAGACTGCTCGTGTGCGTGCTGCTTCTGCTTTGGCACGAGCTTGGGCAGCTACACTGGCTGAAGATTTACGTGAGCACCATGAAGATGAATGTGATGCAGCACATTCTGACTTGACATCCAGGTCTTGAGGATCAATATTGTCAGGATTTGGGTCTGACATTGCCGTGAAGGACAAGTGGATGTATCTCCTGTCTACAGGAAAAGCTGCTGAAGATGTAGATTCTGTTGTTGTTTTTCACTTTAGAACGGACAAAACATGGAGGTCCAGTTGAGTGGATTCACGCAGTTGGATGTGCATCCTTTCTTCACAGCTTGTCGTAATGGTTCATCTTTTTACTGTTCTGTCCTCGCTAAGTGTTGTCCCCACGAACGTATACTCAGCTATACAGACAGCTAAACACTCCTAACCAAACTCCAAGGAACAGGCTGATATGTTGGATTTGGCAGTTTAATCAGGTTTTAGTGTAAAAAGATGATGATGAACGGAGGCAGATGGCAGAGTAACAGTGCTGTCAGGCAAGGCTGGAGGAATGAAGCACCTGTTTCCACAGTTAAAGAGACAGTTCACCAAGCAACCACTAGGGGTCACAAACTAATGAAAAACATACTGGGTTCCATAATAATTTATCTTTGAATTGAATAATGTTTAAGTAGCAAGTAAAGTACTAACATCTTACATTTACAATACTTGAGTAAATACCTACTTACATGTGAAGAAAAATCAAATCAAGAAAATGTCTGTAAGTGTATTTTCATGTAGTGTCAAATAAAACTTAATGCCTGGACAATAGGAACATATTTATGGAAAATGGTGGGTGGTAATTTAACAAAGGTTTCTGTACAATGTAAATATAAATAAGCTGTTGAATATGAATCCCTGCAGTTTTCCTGTTTAAAACACCATATTTGTGTTTAGGAAAAAAAATTGAACTGATTTTAGGGACATTTACTAAACTCTGAAATCATGTTGGCTATAGCCTAATTTTTACCCAATGACAATACTATACATATTGTCAAATAAACACTCAATTTACAGCACAAAGATTTGTTTTATTTGAAAAATAGCCTGACAAGTGAGGACAGCAAGTTCAAGTCTTCAAGGGCACTTTTGCTTATTTTCTCACCTGGCCTCTGTAGTGGCATCCATGTGCTGTTGTGCCACCCGACTTGGGTTTCTTCTTCTGTAGGACTACTTTATAATAGGACTGCATGAGTAGGGGAGACCAGGGATGGTTGTAGCCATTTCTGTCTGTATCTTGGAGATCTTTTGAGCCAGTGTGTTCAAAATTTTGTATAAACCAGTTACATGTGTCAGCTTTTAAATGGTGTAACTGTTAGTTACAGTTATGTTAGTTATCAGTTATGATAGTGACATAGTCATTAACATAATAATAAAACTTTAAAAAACGTGCAAATGAGCACTAACTGAAACTGAGCATGTGCAGAGTGAATCAGGTAATTGATAACTTTAAAGAAATTGGATTAGATGTTTCGTCACCACTTCTATTGTATAGTGCTCTACACTAATGAATGTCAGAGTATGTTTGAATCAAGGCATCTTATCAAGTACGCAGATGATTCTGTGATAATTAGTCTTAGAATCATGAGGAGGGCCATGGACCAGTTGTGGACAATTTTATCTCATGGTGCAATGATTCATTTCTTCAACTCAACGTTTTGAAAAACCAAAGACATGAGTGTTGACTTTCGTCGTGATCTTCCAACCATAGTTCCAACTTTAATTAATGGCATAGCGTTAGATGTGCTAAGTCAGTATAAGTATTTGGGCACCATCTTAGATGATAAATTGAACTTTGACACCAATACAGATCATATATGTAAAAAAGCCAATCAGAGACTCTTTTTTTAAAGAAAGTTGAATAGGTTTAACGTAGGTAGATCACTTCTGAAAGTCTTTTATGCATCATTTGTTGAGTCAATCTTAACTTTTGCTATGATCTGCTGGTTTGGCAATTTGAGTGTAAGTAACAAAAACAGATTGGGAAAAATTGTAAGCATATGTCGAAAAATAATTGGCACTGATCTCAAAAGTAGAGTAGTAGTAGTAGGAAGAGCATATGTTTGAGGCCAGAACCACACAAAGGGCAATGGCCATCTTGGCTAACATCACTCACCCACTACACTCTGAGTTTTGCCTCCTACCATCAGGAAGGAGGTGTACTTACCGAAAATGTGCCAGGTCCAACAGATATCTCAGATCATTTGTACCATTAGCTGTTGGGTTTCTCAACAAACTATAGAGATAGGTGTATTTGTTGTTTTTATCTATTTATCATCTTATGTTTTTGTGTTCTTATGTGTTCTTATGTGTACGACTGTGTATATGTTGGCTACTTGTTGTGAACTAAATTGCCCCTTGGGGACATTAAAGTTATTTCAATTCAATTCAATGAATTCAATTCATGGTCTATTCTTATTGTTATGGTAGGCTGCTGGAGTGGCCATTTCTCACATTTGATACCAAGTAAGCTACAACATTTCTGTTGGCGCTATTACTTATCTCTGACACTCTGAAACCTTAAGTCTCAGTAAATAAGTTTTTTTTAACTTCTGTCTTTCACTATTTCTGTCAGGATCTCTGGGTTCCTAAAGCTTATAAATAAAAAGTAGGTTTATTTAAAAATGCAGTAATAAAACTAGTAATTAAAGACAGAATATTCTAATTAATCATCAAGGGTTAGGTTAAAACAAATATACCATGGTTATGCCCTTGTAAATAACTGCAAATTCACCATTTATAATATGTGTAAAAAAGAAAGAGGCCATTTTCAACAAAATAAGACAGTCCTTCCAATTTAAATAGCACGATTATGATAACAGGAAAGAATTCAACTAGTTTTGTGAGAGTAGAGAGGCAACGTTTGCAAGAAGATCTCAAGAAGACTGGAATTCAGGATCTTAATATAGAAACACTTATAAACCTGTGCATCGATTGAAAAAAAGCAGAAGAAGAAGAAGAAGAAGAAGCAGAGCAGCAGCAGCAGCAGCAGCAGGAATACCAGGTGCTAAACAAGCACTCAAATCAAAGTCAGTTGATATACAAGTCCTGCTAAGTAAATCTGAAGCTAAAACGGTCATTAAAGAGAAAATGCAAAAAATATGGCAAGAATACTGGGAACTAAATGAAACTGGAAGACATCTTTATAATATACAGAAACAAGTTGGTCTGGGAAGAAAACTGGGTGGGTGCCGGATGACAGAAACAGTCTTTACGTGCTTAAGAATAGGACACACAGGGCTTAACTATTCACTTTATAAAATAGGTAAACACCCAACAGGACATTGTATAAAATGTAATAGTATAGAGACCATTCAACATGTGCTGTTTGAGTGTAGAGGCTATGTGGAGGCAAGGAGGAAACTAGCAGCAGCTGTTAAAAAAGCTAAGCTTAGGTTCACTATTGAGAATCTCCTTGGGGATAAAGCATCGGGAATATCAAAGCATCTCATTAAATATCTGAAAGATACGGGGTTAATGGAAAGAATATAGGTTTAATTTTATTTATTTATTTTTGATTTATTTATTTATTTATTTTGTTTTGTTTTGTTTTTGTTTTGGGTTTATGTTAGTCTGCACAAACTCTGTTCCACATTCCAGTCCGGTAGGTGGCGGTAATGCTCCTAAATGCTGGTTGCCAACCGCCAATCAAATCAAAGAAGAAGAAGAAGAAGAAGAAGCAGCAGAAGAGGCAGCAGCAGCAGCAGCAGCAAGCTAGTTAGTGTAACTGTCAACCAAAGATAAATATTGCAGCTGTATGACAAGATTTTAACGTAGGTAAGAGGCAACAACATACCGCTCTGTGTCTCCATAAGTAACCAGTGGTAGTTGACTGCTTTGTGTTTCACTGACTGAGCCTCGTGTCTGCAGCCGGGCGACATGCTGTAGCTGGTCGGTGTCCTCCAGTTGCAGCAACAATGTTGCCCTCAACCAGCACCATGATCCGGTCTGCTGTCAAGCTGCTGCCGCGGCCTTACTGGAGTGGAGGTGAGGCCAGTGCTGTTGTTATGTGTTTTAAATTGTAGCCAAGTAGCCTACTTAAGTAAATTACTTCTACTTTAGCTGAGTATTTCCATTCCATGCTACTTTATGCTTATAGCTGCTCCACTTTATATCAGAGGGAAATACTGAGCCTTTACTCCACTTCACTTATTTGACAGTTACTAGTTAGTGTCAGAATAAGATTTTACATAAAATACATAGGGCTATGATACGCTTGTAAAATAGAGGGCAGTGTTACAAATTAAAACAGTGGGTCCTAACCTTTTTGCTTTGTGACCTTGTACAGTAAAGGAGTGTCTAGTTTCAGGAATGAGTGGATTAATCATCTCACGACCCCACCAATTTATATTATGAATTGGAGGGCCTTTGGAGGGCCCTGACCCCTAGTTTGAGACTAAACAATCAAAAATCTACATACTGTAGTTAAAACTAGGCTTAATAAGAGAAGCTACAACAGTTACATGCTGCCTACAGATGGATGATTCAGTATTAACAATCTGATAATGTAATATAAAATAATTTTATATTAATTATAATTTGAAATAACAGAGGCAATTTTTCTGCAGAACAAGTAGGCTACTTTTACTTTGATACGTTAAGTACATTTGGGTGATAATGCTTCTGTACATTTAAGTAAGATTTTGAATGCAGACGTTCTTATAGAGTATTTACACTGCAGTGTCTTGTAGGTTTACTAAAAGTAAGTGATAGCTTAAGTGAGTGTAACTACAGTTCTTATTAAAAAAATGGTTCACCCTTAATTGCAAAGTCACCAGTTGCACAGTTACAGTCTTCTCATATTTAGTGTAGTCTGTGTAACATGTAGCCTATTTATGCATTTCAATAACACAACAAGCACCTATCAAATGATATTATTAGTAAAAAAGTAAACACCTCTTTCAATATGAAGACACACCATGACCTCCCTGATCCATTGTATAATGATCGGTTATCAGGTGTGGACAACATAGAAATCCCTTAATGCAGAAGCATGACTCTTTTTTTCGTGTCTGTGATACTATTTTATGGGATTTTTTTATCACTCAGTCCTTGAAAATCTCCTAACTTTCTCATTTATTTACGGCTTTAATTGATTGCCAGTGAAGGACAAGAATGTCCTAAATGGTATTATGAAAGTATCATCCAAGATAATTGGAGAAACCGGTGTCCCAGAAAGCAAACAGTAATTATCAGCCAATCTGATCATGTTTCCGTCCAATGTCCTCAGGCTGGCGAAATGTGTAATGAATATAATGTGACCATTAGGAGAAAAACTACTTTAAGCCCTTACTTCCTTTGTGATCAGGCCAAAAGTAGTCATTTTAAATGACTGTTATACCATTATTTATATGGAAAATAACACTGTTTTATTTTATTTTCTGCTGCTGGTTCTGTCCTCGTATTGACCTATGAATGTTGATCTGTTGCCTGTGAGTTCTTGAATCATGTGTATGGACTGGGTAAGCTGCAAATGAATTGCCCTTTGTCTGATTCAAATGAGGATTGATCGTTGTGCTAATAAATAAAACAAATACTTTAGCACTCGACTGGTATGAAATAACACTGTAACATGTTGAAGGGAGATCAAATATGGCCATAAATGTAAATGGGGTCTATTGTTTTGTCACAGATTTATGTGAACAACTTAAATATTTGGTTCCATGAATTGTTTAAAAATAACACATGGCTCATATTTGCTGGTGACATTGACAGCACCTGACATTCACACAAAAACTTTGTGTGTGTGTTTGGAAGAACATTTCAGCTCAGTCACAAGTTTTTGAGTCCTGACATAATAATAAACGACTGCTTCAATTGGCACGTGTTTCAAAAGACGCTCTGTGACTAAAGTGACATCTGCATTTAGATCTATGAGAAAGACATGAGTAAATTGGCTTTTAAGGAAAAACGGGAGAGCAACTCTCCCTCAGGTGACTCACAATGTCAATGCAGGACATGATCAGATTGTGTCAACAAGTAGAGTCTGACAGTTACATAGAGAGGGATATTAAAGAAGGGATGGAGTGCATTAAACCTTCAGTCACCAGATCTCAACCCAATTGAACACACATGGGAGATTTTGCACCGCCATGTTACAGAGGGCTTCGCATCACTATCATAAAAAACACCAAATATCACCAAATTGGGCAATATCTTTTGTAAAAATGGTATCCCTCCTTGTAGAATCTAATGCATACAATTCATGTTACTTTGCAAGAGTCTTTACCATCTGTGTTTTGTCTGCAGGTTGTGTCGGATGCCCATGCAGACACATTTCTGTGAAACCAGGAGGTTTGAAACCTAAGACAGTTCCCCCTCGGTACCTGGGCCAGCCTAGCCCCTTCACTCATCCACACCTCATCAAACATGGTGAGTATTGTTTACTATGGATTGCTCGACCAGTACATGTACACTTTTTAGGGAAACCTGCAATGTTTATGGTATTTAGACATTCAGCAACAGCCACCATACTTGATATTACTTTAGGGTGTAAGGACTCATGCCCTCTAGTGGCACAGGAACTACTCAAGCACACATAACTCAACACCTTAGGAATAGAAGCTGCTGTAGATCACAGACAATTCAAGGCTACAAATAGTAGTGCACTGTGTAGATGAGCTGTTGTTTAACACCATGTGATCTCTGCTCCTCAGGTGAGGTGACCCCAGGCTTAAGCCAGACAGAATATGAGCTCCGCAGGCACAGGCTAGCCTCACTCATCGAGGCCCAGGCAGACAGGCTGGGGCCCTCTGCTTCTTCCAGCACCCATGTGGTCATTGTTTTGTCCCATCCGACCCGTTACATGACCAATGACATCCCTTATCCCTTCCACCAGAACCAGGTACATGTTTGGACTCAAGTTGCATTTCTATATCTTCAGTTCAGTCTTCTTGTTGAATAGTAACTGTTTTTAAAGACCTCATCTTCACACAGTGGAAAGGAATGTGAAGAGGCAAAATGTATACGCCATAATGTGACTATGCTCTTACTTTGCAGTCTTAGTTATGTAATTTATTGTGAATTTGGATACTGGTTGTTCAGCAAGGCTTTGCTAATTAACCATGAGCCAATTGCTCCCCAGGATTTCCTCTACCTCAGTGGCATCCTAGAGCCTGACAGTGCTTTGGTCCTTTATGGCAAAGGGCGACCAGACCAGGCCATCTTGTTCGTCCCCAGCAGAGACCCGGGGAGAGAGCTGTGGGATGGGCCCCGGTCAGGGAAAGATGGGGCGGCTGCTTTGACCGGCATAGAGAGAGTTCATAGCACAGAAGAACTGGGTGTTGTGCTCAAGAGCCTCAGAGGTGAGTGGATGTGAGTGTGATTTGCAGTCATTTCTGAAATGATGGGTCTTCCATTTAACATAAAAGTAAACAAGAGCCGACTTCTCATTTCTAGCCAACGGCTGTGGATAAAATGACGACTGTGTCTACCAGATTTTATCAGCTGTTGAAAGTGAGGTAATGCCAAGGCAAAAACTCTGTGAGTGGATAAAACTTCCATCTCCACCTCACTTTTAAAAATTTTCAGTGTTTTTTGTTTTAAATGCGACCCCCGTAGTAGGGACTTGAGTATAGTCTACATAGCTGTATAGCTACATAGATTAGCTGTATAGCTAATTCTATGGCTGACACTAAAGACTGACCTCGGAAGGATTCAGGTCAACATCATATCTGTTAAAAAAACAACAACAAGGAAACCAAGTTTCATGCATTTCATTTGCCAAAGCACATGACAAGTCAGACAAGAAGATGTTTTATCAACATCAACCTAGCCTAGCCAGCACCAGTTGATAAACAACACATTTGCGGTATTTCACAGCAAATCGCAACATGCCTGTAGGCAATGGTAAGACAGTACTATGTGTATACAGCATACTAGATTGGACACAAAAAGGACAAAAGTGCTATAAAAAAATGTCAGCCTTTACTGATAGTCGATGCTCTTCACAGCCATCATGCTTTCTGAACTCGGGGTCCTCTGAGTTCAACCGAGTTGACGAGTAGGAACTCCTACATCCAGGGGCGTTTCATTTTTCACTTCTGGTCTTGGAACTTGGAAAAAATACCTCAAACTTTTACAAGAGAAAAAGATGTAAGTAGGAGAAATAACAGACATGTTTTGCAAATGTAACGTTGCTTCACACAATTTTGACATGAATTGCTGTAATGTAAACTCCCTCAAATCAAATAAAGCACAGGCCAGCATTGCTAATGTTACACTAAACTCTGATGTACTAGCTTTGATCCCGAAATGCATTTTCCAGTCCTGGGGCCTCATTTATAAACAAACGCACAAAAGAATGCGTAGGGCACATTCTGAGCAAACTTTGGGATTTAGATTCAGAAGGCAGACTCAGATGGCAGAAGGATAAAACTGTTTGAAATGGATACAATTGTTTAAAATAAATTAATATATTACCTCATTTGCAAAGACAGATGAAAGCCATTCTTAAACGAATAAACACCTGTTTGATTGATATTCCCTGAAGTGCGCAATGAAAAAATGTTATTTAAGATAATTTAAAAAAAATTAGAAATCTTCTATTGTTTGATATTCCCTGGAGGGCATGATTTAGGATAATAAAGGCAAACAGAGATACAGACGAGGTCAAAATTTTTCATACCCTTCTGTTAAAGAAAGAAAAACCCACAGTGGTCCCTGAAATAACTTGACACTTACAAAAGATTAAAAAAGATAAGTAGGAAGGTTTATTGTCACAATATAAGTTATAAAGTGAAATTGAGTTTTGCAACTTGCTTCTGCTACATAGCAGGCAGTATACATTCATACAGAATCAATTATGAAATATGGTGAACAGAAATAAACTATCATCACTGGAGCAGTGCTGGGGATGAATTAGAGTTTAAGAGTCTGGTAGCTTGGGGGAACAGCTGCTCTGCAGTCTGGTGGTGCAGCAGCAGAAACCTCTGTCTCTTCCCAGAAGGCAGCAGGGTGAACAGGCTCTGGCTGGTAGGGTACTGTCCTTTAGGATCCTTTGGGCTCTACGTAGGCACCACACCTCACCGATATCACTGATGCTCAGGAGATGGATACCAATGATCTTCTGAGCTGTTTTAATCACCCGCTGCAGAGCTCTCCGGTCCTGGGCTGTGCACATCCCATGCCAGTTTGTGATGTTTCAGGATGCTTTCTGTTGCTCCTCTGTAAAAGCTGACAAGAACTTGGTGTGGGAATTTGGCTTTCTTAAGCTTCCTCAAGAAATATAGTTGTTTCTGAGCTTTCTTCACCAGCACGGAGATGTAAGATGACAATGTCAGGTTCTGTGTGATGTTGATTCCCAGGAACTTGAAACTGTTCATCTGCAGATGAACCACTGTAGACAGGAGTGTGTGTCTTTATCTCCTTCTTCCTAAAATCAGTGGTCAGCTCCTTAGTTTTGCTGACATTGAGCAGTAGGCTGTTCTCTGAGCACCACTCTGCAAGATTATCATTTTGCTCCGGACATGAAGTCTCATTGTTGTTTGAAATCCAGCTGATGATGGTGGTGCAAACTTCACAACAGAGTTCTCTTCATGTCGTGGGTGTACAGCGTGAACAGGAGGGGGCTGAGCACACAGCCCTGGGGTGCTCTGTAATGAAGTGTGCGTCCTTATTGAGGCTTCGAAGCGTGTGTTGAGTAATTTAGGATGATTTTTGTGAAGCAAAATTGAAATAAAGATGAATAAAATGTTGTCTCCATTATATAAAGTCAAGCCAAGTCATCATAACACTCTCCTTTGTTTCCACTTTCCCTTTGACCCTGTCACCTTGTTAATCATTCATGTATTAGCATCACAAACATCATTCATTAATTTAGCCAATTCAGAGCTTCACACACCAAAGCTGTGGTGCCATAATCTCTCTCTCTGCCCGTTTTACATTCATTGTCCACTTGATGGCACACTAAAGCAAATGAAGCACTGTGAAGCTTCGTCCCATTAGTGAACCAATTGGATGGAAAGCTTCAACGCTTCATGAAGCTTCATCTCGGCATCACTAGTGCTCCGGTGTTGAGCACGAGTTTGGAGGAGGTGAGTCCGCCAATCCAAACTGACTGGGGTCTGTTTGTGAAGAAGTCCAGTATCCAGTTGCAGAGTGTTGTATTTAAACAGCATTCTAATGTAGGTGTTGTTTTTCTCAAGGTGTGAGAGGACTGAGTGGAGGGCGGTGGAGCTGGCGTCCTCTGTGGATCTGTTTGTTCTGAAAGAGAACGGGTGAGGGTCCAGGCTGGCTGGGAAGTTGTTGTTGTATGTGCTGAAGAACCAGTTTCTCAAAGCACTTCATCAGAATGGGGGTGAGAGAGACTTTACAGCTTCTCCTTGTTGAGGAAATAAAAGCAAGCGTAAAAGATGTTAAGTTCATCTGGTAATGTGGCCTCACGCATATCTTTGGTGTTGTTGGTGTTGAGGTCTCTCTCCAGTCTCCGCTGATGTCTCCACTCTGCCTCCTTGATGCCAGCTTTCAGTCTTGCTTTGGCGGTGCTGTAAGCTTCTTTATCACCCAACCGAAAAGCAGCTGTTTTGGCTCTGGATGGAGCCCTCAGCTCTCTTTTCATCCAAGCCTTCTGATTGGGGAATGATTTTATCGTTTTAGTGATCAACACATCATCAACACATTTGCTGATGTATGATGTCACTGATGATGTATATTCCTCAAGGTTGATGTGGCGCTCTGATGTGGCAGCAGCCTCTCTGAACATACTCCAGTCTGTGCTCCCAAAATAGTCCTGCAGAGCTGCTGTAGATTCAGTAATAATAAATAAAAATTAACTGATGAAAATCAGACATTGCTATTGAGTTTCAACAGAATCTATTAAAAAAACAAACTAATGAAACTGGACAAAATTAATGGTACCCCTAGAAAAAATAATTTGAAATAATTTGACCATAGGAACATGCTAAACTAAGGTGTGTCCTGCTGCTATTATTAGCATCACAGGTGTCTTCAAACTTGTCAAATCAGTCTGCTTATTTAAAGGGTAACAAGATGTCACTGTGCTGTATCATGGTGAGTTCCTCACTGAACATGGATCACAGAAAGCTAAGGAGAGAGCTGTCTCAGGAGATTAGAAAGAAAGTTATAATGTTGCAGGCTATAAGACCATCTCTAAGAAGCTTGATGTTCCTGTAATAACAGCTGCAAATATTAAGGTCCACAAGACTATAGCCAACCTCCCTTGACATGGCTGCAAGAGGAAAATTGATGACAAATCAAAGAAATGGTTAATATGAATCATAACCAATGAACCCAGAACAACTTCCACAGACATTAGAGTTGAACTCCAAGGTCAAGGTACATCAGTGTTTGAACGCGCCATTCGCCACTGTTTGGTCCAAAGTGGACTCAATGGAAGACACTGCTGTTCAAAGCAAATCATAAAAAAGTGAGACTGGAATTTGCTAAAATGCATAGTTATGTTTTGGAGCTGCTTTGCCTCATCTGGTGCCGGGTGTCTTGAATCTGTACAGTGTACAATGAAATCTCAAGACTTATCAAGGCATTCTGGAGCGAAATCTGCTGCCCAGCGTCAGGAAGCTTGGTCTAAGTCGCAGACCATGGGTCCTTCAACAGGATAAAGACCCAGAACACACAGCTGAAAACACCCAAGAATGTCTAAGAGCAAAACATTGCACTATTCTGAAGTGACCTTCTAAGAGCCAAAATACTTGTTTACAAGTGCAGAAGTCTCATTGAGAGTTAAAGAAATCGCTTGATTGCAGTGACTCCCTCATAAGGTTGTGCAACAATATCATTTCAGGGCACCGTTATTTTTGTCCAGGCCAGTTTCATTAGTTTGTTTTTTAAAATGATTGTGTTGAACCACAATTTAAAAGCAATGTCTGATTTTCATTAGTTAATTTTTTATTTATTATTCCTAGTCAATTTTAAGTTATTACAGGGACCATTGTGGGTGTTTCTTCCAACAATTTTGTCCATGTCTGTATCTGTTTTTGCAAAAGAACGCCTTCAAAGGTTAATATTTAGTTTGTAACAATCTGTAATTGATAGTTGCACACAATTTAATTTCTTATCATAAATATGGTGAACAGTAGGACAAATTACATGTAAACTGATGCTGTTTTTGATGCCACAGTTGAGCAAATACAAGTGCACAGTTTCTTACATTTATTCATTTAGCTGACGCTTGTATCTAAAGCGACTTACAATTGCTATACATGTCAGAGGTCGCACGCCTCTGGAGCTACTAGGGGTTAAGTGTCTTGCTCAGGGACACAATGGTGGTTGGGTCACAGTGGGGGATTGAACCCGGGTCTCTCACACCAAAGGCATATTTTTATCCATTGAGCCTTTGCCATCCCATAATGGTAATATATTATTACCACATGTTTGTTGCCCTATACCCAGCTGCCTTACCCATACACTGTGCACCAGCGTGTGGATGTAATGCATTGCTTGCAAAAACACAAGTTATGGAAAAATATAACACTAGGTTTTAACTAAATATTTTACAGTAAGTACAGGTTATGTCATATAAAACAAGTCATATTGCCCTGCATGAGTGGAGTGTTTTGTTTTGTTTTGCATCTGAATGCATTTGTATCTTTCAAACGGAATACAAATTGTACCTGGTCATCTGTGTCCCCCTCCACCACGTCACTACTCAGGATTCACATTCCTGCAAGTCACTTATCAAGAGGGTCGCTAATCTGGTGTCCCCTTTCCTCTGGTGCATAAACATTCTGTCGGGGTGTTTTGTCCGCCAAACAACATCTTAGCTTCACTTGCTTCAACCTTCCCAACAAGAAGTTCAATCTCACACTGGGTGAAATTTCTTTTTTAAGCATTTCTATCTGAATTTGCCATCCTTCATGCAATCAGTATGTATTCATATTATTAAGGGACGCTTCACTGACTATGGCGACTATGGGTGTGAGAGTTGATTGATTTATAAAGGGATACTGGTGTGGGTTGTGCATGTGCACAGTGTGATAAATCAGAATATTTTTGTGCCTAAACACTTTCTGTGTTTCGTCTGTATGTATATTTTTGAAGTGAATCCTATGCACAGTTTTATAAATGCGGCCCCTGAAAAGGTATTTTTCTAACATAACCTGTGAACCCACAGAAAAGTTGGAAACTAATTATGTGCCCTTTGTCTTTGGAAATAACACGAAGTTACTACTGTGGGTCGTTAGCTAGTTACTCAGACAAGCTAATTACGTTAGAGCATTCACTGAACTTTTGCTCTTGTCTAATTGATGGACCAGTATCTTTAATCTGTCAGGATAAGGAATAAGGGCAAAGGACTAACTTTTGACATTTGACCTCTGACTGATGTCTGTTGTCGTTTTGTCTTTGCTCTGATCCTCATTCAGGCACTCAGCTGTGGTACGATAGCTCTCAACCCGCCCACCCTCGGCTCCACCAGGTTCATGTGTGTCCCGTGTTGGAGGTGGGGCCGATGCCGTGGTCTCTCAGGCCCCTCATACACTCTCTCAGGGCCCTCAAGAGCCCAGCAGAGGTGGCGCTCATGCAAGAAGCAGGTCACATCACAGCCCAGGTTGGTACTAGAATTAGTAATAATGCAATTGACTTAGTTTTGTAAAAGTGTCTCGGCTCTGTCCAACACTGCAACTCAGCAATCCTTGTCTCCCAGGCTTTTAGAAGGACAATGGCTTTGGCTCAAGGAGACGTGGACGAAGCTGTTCTCTATGCTAAGGTAATGGAAAATATTTGATGACCTCTGTGTGGCTCTTACCTGCCTTTCTATCAAGTGTGGCCTGTTATAGTCTTCATTTCTTACCTGATCAGGCTCTTTAATGTAATTACTTCAACCTTCAAGTGTTATCCATTGATTATTCAGTCAGTGCAGAAGTTATGAGCCATTGCTCCATAGGATTTGACATGATTGACAAATTGATTTCAATTAGTCGATTCATGTTTTCAACAGAAACAAAACCTTATATACAGTATTGACAACTTAAAATGTATTCATTGAGGATCACACAAAAATCATTTCCTTTTTGGTCCTTTAGCAGTATGTTTTACGTATAGGAAACCAGGTAACTCTGAATATTCCTTACAGCTGCTTTTGAAGGAGAAAGCCTTTTTTAAAAAACATCTTATTCCAGTTTGATTTTGAGAACCGTATCCATGGCGCCAACTTCCTGGCCTATCCCCCTGTTGTTGCTGGAGGAAATCGAGCCAATACTCTACACTACATAAGCAACAACCAGATTATCAAGGTAAAGGCCTGTGCTAAAGGATCAGTCCTGTCAAATAGGTACAATGAACATCCACATTAGGCATTCTGAAAGCATGATGATGTAAAAGTAATGATTGAGTACCTTAAATGACTCACAATTAATACCCCCTTTTCTCAGGATGGTGAAATGGTGCTGCTTGATGGAGGTTGTGAATACTTTGGTTATGTCAGTGATATCACTCGAACGTGGCCAGTGAATGGAAAGTAAGTTTGACTTACTAGTTGTACCACTCAAATAAAAATACTATAGATAAAGAAAATCTAGCTAAATGTTTGAGCTGGAGCTGATTACACCTTCCCGTCTTACAATACTAAACATTTACTTGGAAAAACAGTAAACAAAGGATTACTTTACATTGCTGATGCCATAACACCACGACACTGCAGAAACTTCATTTTTACATGCTCTACACATTTTTAAATCCTCACTGTGAAAGTTTTCTAAATGCAGACCATCAACTGAAATCTGTCCTTTA
Source organism: Lepomis macrochirus (assembly GCA_024633595.2). NCBI lineage: Eukaryota > Metazoa > Chordata > Actinopteri > Centrarchiformes > Centrarchidae > Lepomis > Lepomis macrochirus. The sequence goes on along the minus strand of JALXJV020000007.1, from coordinate 27,430,529 downwards.
CATTAGTACTCAGCTCTTGTTTCTTAAACAGATATTTTTCCCTTATTCACTTATCTTATTGTAATGCGTCTTGTTAGCTTTAATACATGATTTGTTTTAAAAGATTCCAGGTCTCTAGATTTTAGGGCTTTTTATATTAAATGTAACTGTCTGCTGTCCCCACCTCCTTCCTGCCAGATTCAGCCCTGCGCAGGCTGAGCTGTATGAGGCCGTCCTGGAGGTCCAGCGCTCCTGTTTGTCTCTGTGTTCCCCGGGTGTCAGCCTGGATCATATCTACAGTACCATGCTGGCTCTGTTGGGACGACAGCTCAGGCAGCTAGGCATCGTGAAGACCAGTACCAGCGATGCGGATATACTAAAGGTAATAATGAAAAAAGTGGAAGTAGAGTGGATTCTAGCTGGTCGATCTTTCATGTGATTCCCATAGGAGAGTTTTGCATTTTAATATTGTTAAAATAAATGAAAGTCTCACCCTGCTGTTGAAAAATCAATCAACCACACCAGATCAGGAGACCTGATCACCGTTACCATGTAAGCGGGACATTGAATTTAAACATTTATGGTAGAGTTCATTTACCTCCTCACCAGTGGTTTGCTGTCAGGAAATAGCCATTAGCTCCTCTGGCTAACGTAACTGATGAAATTACCAAATTACAGCCTCCATGTTACAAAATATGAGCAAGACTAAATCTGAATGCAAGTTGTATTAAACTGGTTTCTCTAAAAAAAACAAGACTGTGGGGATTTGAAGTATGTTTATTTTTTGGCAGTTATTCTGTTATTCTATGTCAAGTCAAAGAATCAGAAACTTTGCATATTTTTTAACTCTGAGAAAGGCCTCTTCCTCTGCCTTGTTGGCTTCTTAATTGGCTGACTGATGGGGTTCCCCGGATAGAAAGGCCTTCATTCAAAGCTGCTCATAGTTATCACTCCTATTGGATATATGGTTTTTGGCCATGCTGGCCTTAGTTATGGCAATGTCAGTCTGTCATATGGTCAATAAGTTTGTCTGTCGCTTCCTATGTATTGCCTGTTGGAATTTGTATTCACCGTTAATGTTGTTGTTCAGGTGCCCCTGGATTCAGTTGTGCTCTGTTAAGGCAGGTAGAAAATGATATAATGAGGCTTCAACCAGTGGTACCAATAAATTTAATGTTAATAATGTTTAGCAACAAGCTGTGACTGCCCTGCAACTGCTGGTAGACATTGGCAAACATCTTTAAAACTGCTTAAACCTTTTTTATGCTTATTCCAGGCTGCACGGCGGTACTGTCCCCACCATGTTGGCCATTATCTGGGCATGGACGTCCACGACACTCCTGAGCTGTCCCGCTCACAACCGTTACAGCCAGGAATGGCCATCACTATAGAACCAGGTATACACAATCTAGGCTTTTAAATATCCTCCTAGTATGTGGCTGTGTGAATCAAACATCTGGATGATTTTGGTTTTCAACAATCCAAACTGCAGCACAGTCACACCATCCCTGAATGGGAATGGGAACAGCCCTTCATTACACATTATCTGTGCTACATTCTCCTTTATGTTCCATTTTATTCCTGCTTTCATACATTTTCCGCTATTTTGCTTCTGTTGTCACAGGGTTGTACATCTGTGAGGACAATGACCAGGTGCCGGAACGTTTCCGTGGCCTGGGCATCAGGATTGAGGATGATGTGGTGATTCGAGACAAGGGAGGCCCTCTGATTCTGTCCTCTGACGTACCAAAGACCATCGCAGATGTGGAGCAGGCCTGTGCCCAGACATAGGGTGCAGACAAGTGACCAGCCGCCTGAGCCTCAGCATCGATGCCAGGCAGTATGCTTTTCAACAGTCTCCACAGTGATGACATCATCAGGCTCAGGGCCCAGGTACATGAAAGGTGGGAGCACACATCAAGACTCCAGTTTAAAAGCCTCAAAAATATAGAAATCTGGTGTGGATCGTGGATTTTGCGGATGCTATTGTTGTCTGCCGCAATGTTTAAAGAAACGAGCACTGGTGGGCTCCTGTTTGTAGTCTTAAACAGTTTAGTTAGCAGTTTTTAACAGGCGTATGCAAAGTCTGGTCAGCACGTAATTGAACAGGATATTGGAATGTATTTTGCATAAGAACATCAACAAAAAAACAAACTAGCAAACATTAAGTGTGCTCCCATGCTTATTATTATGAAGAGCTCAGTTACAGTAAAGGAGGATTTAGTTGTGTGGCTTCATCAATACCGCATGGAGACCAATCCTGATCATGTACAATACATCCATCTAGTGATGTGATGGTGCTGTCAGCGGGTGAAATCCAATGCTGAACTTCAAATAAAAATCTAGGAACAGCAGTTTACTCTTGCATCAAGAATATATTCAGCTGAAGACCCAGAGGTTAGATCCAACAACCACAGAATCATTTTTGTACTTAAAACCTATTTGCTCCACACCACGTTTCTCAGAATTGCCACCATCGTGGCACTTTATGATATAATTCTTTGTTTGTTTTCTCACTCCAAAGAAATGTTTTAAAGCCTGCATACACCCACTTTATTTGTCTCACACATGCAAAAAGGCATTATTCATTCCCAGCTCATGTATAGTACAAAATATCAAAAGATGGTCACTGTGCTGTGGGGTGCTCAGGAAGGACTCTGTCAAATCAACCCACCACCACCACGGTTATGCACAAAAGTAATGAATAAAGAGGAACCTGTCTTAAACAACTGCTGTTTAAGACGGATGGTAATAGTTACACCAATGCACTGAAATGGCTTAAAAAGACAAGAGTTTGCGTGTGTTGTTGTGTATGTGTTTTGGGAGTTTTGTCTTTTCAGCAAAGAGAAAAATGTGATCTCTCTCTGAAAATGGTGTTTATATGTATTAAAAGATTTCATTATTCCTTCTTTCATAACTAATAAATTCTATTTGGTTTGCCTCATGTTATTTATGACGGACAACATAATGTGAAATTCGATGAGTGTGTGTCTGGATTGAATTAGGCTACAATAACCTTGACTGAAATATTTCATGTCAGGGAGGCGTAGATGTGGGTGCTGGTGGGTAGGAATGTCCCCCTCAATTACAGGGAAAGGGACACTTGTTGTGTTTTACCAAAGTATTTTTGTTGTTTTGGTCACTGTTTATCACGCCTTCATGTTTAACAAAAGGAGCCCCTAATGCATGCCATTGACAACAACTACTCTCATGTAACTTTTATATATAGGTCAGGGGTGCAGAGTAGTAATATGTTATTGAATTCCATAATGTCTTATGGTTTTCTTTACTTGCTTATTAACCGGCATTCTTTTAAATGCAAACGTAGGTCATTTGTTTCCTTTTTGCTGACAAAATGAGGGAAAGTGAATCATGATAAAGAATGTAGGCTAATAGTTAGTTGCTGATTTAAATTTCATCCGTTTCTAAGTCCAAAGAATTAATGAGTGGATAGACTACAGGGGCTTTGGACCAAACTCTGTAACTTACCAGTAACACACTGGAGCACATTCCTGTTTGGGTTTTTGTGCTTAAAGTACCAAAATAGGCTTGAATAATTCAACTGCAATGACACTGTAACTTACAGACATTGTTGCCTGTGTCTACCCTACAAAGAGGGTAGAAACTCTTCACAACAAAGCCCGGAGAGTTTTAATACCACAGCTGCTGAAAATTCTTGTTCCTTATCAGGACATCTCAAACATACTTACTGACAACCACCAAGATAAATCAGTGTACAAATGGCAGTTGTCCATAGCAACAGTACTTACTTCACACCACACTGCCAGTTAAACTTGCATTCAGCTATACCTTTTAATAACACTGAATCAGCTTACTCTGCTGTGTGAAATAGAGCTGAAGTCATTTAGAAGTAGCATCCCATTTTGCAGATCTTCAGCTTCAGCTCCCACTATCTGAACATTACATACAAATAGCATCTTAATTATATTTTGCCCTGAGAAGAACCACTACTCCTCTGTGAGCCCCAGGCTTGCTGTGTGACAATTCTGTGACAATTAGATTCACAGTAAATGTGGGGCTCTAGATGTTTGGGGCAGTTTACTGCTTTGGCAGGTAATCCGGCCTTGGCTCTCATCAACCTCCCCCAAATAAAACTGTGGGCAGCCGCGTGCAGCAAACAAGATCAGACAATGTCACTGCACTGCTACCTACCCAGCCTAAAAGCGAACAAGTGACTGGTCAAAAAAGTCAAGAATCTGGCAATGAAGATGAGTTTTTCTGTCAGGAGTTGGTGGACTCAAGCTGCGTTAAGTACGAATTATATTCATAAGGTGGTCAGGTTTCCTATACAGTAGACACAACAACTTGGGTAGGGGAATGACTCCTCAGTCCCTGTGTTTTGCTAATTGTGTGTAACTCACTTTTTCACTTTTGACGTAAAACGTTTCAGTGAGTGATGAAAAAATAGTTGTGCAGCTTTGTATAAACTTCTGTGATGATCATTGGCAGCTTAGTAGCAGCACCCTGTAGTGCATTTAGTGCAAGTATTGTACTCAGATATAAATTTGCTTTGCTATTTCCATTTCACTTTGCACTTCCACTCCACTACAATTCAGAATGAAGTATTGTCCTTTTTACTCCACTACATTTATGTAACTGTAACTTTGTAGATTAATATTTTACAACAAAATGTATGCGTTTATAAAATATGATGCATTGTTATAGATAAAACTAAACAATGCTATTTGTCCATTAACATATAAGCAATAATATAATAGTACAAAATACACAGGAGCCATTTTCTGCCAACTCTAATTTTACTTGGTATACTTAAAGTACATTTTGCTGATAATACTTTTTTCTTAGTAACATTTTAATGCAGGACTTATACTTGTAATGGATTATTTTCACCCTGGGGTGAGAGATCCGAATACCTTCCCCCACTGCTGGTGTTAATTGCATGTAAAACTTTAAGTTTGTAATAGTTTCAAAAAAATGTTCTCAGGCAAATTAGAAAAAGAAACCTAGCCTACTGGTAAGTGCTACAGAGGTGTACTGCGTATTCAGACTCTTTAGTAAAGTAGTAATACCAAAACTATTCCATTAGAAGTAAAATACAGGTAGATGTATTATGCATTGCTCCTTTCACATTATAATTATTTGATTATTTACATTGATGCATAGACCAGTCGAGATGAAGCTTATTTCTACTATTTTATATACCGTTGGGTAGTTTTAAATGATAAAGCTACATCATACTGCAATAACTGACCAGATATTTTAATTCATACTCTTAAAAGTAAACTAACTATAGCTGTCACATAAATCTAGTGGAATACTTGATTAAATATAGTTAGTATGTTAAGGAAGGAAGAGAAAAGTGGAGCGCCACTGTCCCCTACAGATGAAATCAGTGACTACCAACAGAGTACGGAACCGGTTTCCGGACAATCCCGAACAACTACGAAGACAACCCCCCTGTTCTTCCCCGGTTCCCTCCTCCCCTTCTCGCCTAATGTTGCTGTACCTCCAACCCTCCCCCCGTATCAGAGGAGTAGAAACAACAAGCCGCCATTTTGTTTGTGCGGACAGACCGTCAGAAACAGGAGGAGATAACTGAGAAGGAGCGACTCCGGCGACCGACTGCAGCCGCTCCGGGAACCGCCGCGGGAAGAAAGTGGCGAAATCCTGTCCGTGTTAATCAGAAGAGAGAAAGCATCGCCAAAAAGAAAAGACGACGGTGGAGGGAAAACCGAGTCGGTGATATAAATGTGTGCATGAGAAGGAAATACTCCGGAAAATCCAAGGAAGGGGGTGTTTTGCGGAGACAGAGGAGAGGCGGAAGAGCGCTGTATTTTATTACAACGAGGAAAAACCTACGAAAAAGGGAAAACATCAACATGAAAAATCAGTATGTGTCCATCGCAGAGGAAGGAAAGAGCCCGCATAGACAATTATATAAATAAATTGCTGCCGGGCAGAAGGGAGAGGTGGAAATAAAGACGGGTTTAAAGAGAAGGGGGAAATTGCCAGGATCAAGACGAAGGGGGGCATTCTCCATCACAAAGAGTCAATGAGAGGATTTTGTCAGCCCCAAATTTTGTTAGGGGGTGTCAACATTAGTGTACCGATCTGAAGCTTTCCGCTTCCGAAATAGCCATAATTTCTCAGCGATCCGCCGTCAATTTTTTATCACATTTTCGCCTGTCGCCGTAGCTGTGCCCTGATCTTTCGTTTTCTCTTCACTTGCATTGCCAAGACGTCCTATAAACAGGGAGTGACAGGTATATTTTAAGAATTATTTGTCATTATCTGAGATTGCAAGTGTTAAAAACCAAGCGGAACCCAGAGGAGGAACCGCTCCTGGAGCACAAGATAAGTAGCCCCACAGATCGTCCTCTGCAAAATAAAACTAATTGGATCAATCTGACTGCCCGCTGATTGGCAATTCGCGCTGTAATTGCCCTCAAGAACTATTCTGTCAAAGAAATGAAGTCTGCATCAGAGTCGATTGCACAAGAGGAGTGATCATTTTTTGCAAGGGGGGGGGGTGTAACAAGATTTTCTATTTTCAACCTTTGCCAGCCCTGCTGACTGCAATAGGCATATACGCGCAAAAAAAGGTTGCAAACAACCAAATGTGCAATACGAGTCGGTTCTTTCTGACCCAGTGCCTTGCATGGTCAAACACTAAGTGCACATTTTAGTCAGCATGCAAAAGAAAACTCATGCATGAGAATATACATCCGCAGTAGATTTTCATTTTATTTGAGTAACTGAGGGACTCCAGTGTTTCATCTCTCTGCAGAGCTGTTTATTCAGTTACTGTTGAGCCAATGCAAGTTGTTTTTCTCAGTATTAACACTTGAGAGTACCATTTGCGCTTTAATTGCATTGTATTGTACTGTCAAACTACTGCTGGTGGTCTCCACTCACCGGTTGGCTGCCTTTTGGGATTGGAAACGTGAAGGAATCTGTTTTGCATTGGCAGCAGAGAGATGTTTGGTTAGTTGAGAGAAATGGTAAATGTAACCGAGGATCTCAAAACTGTTGCATGAGAGATCGGCCTCCCCAAGTTGCCACGGGAATACTCCAAGCTTGTGTTTTTTGGACCACAATTCCCATTTTTGTGCCCTGAAAGAGACTCCGCTGGAGCGTTTTACCAGAAATACAGGATTTCTCCGCCGACTATGGCGGACAGGACTGAGTGCAGCACGGAGGACGGATCTTGGGACCGTTTTTGTGTCGCAGAAGAGGCTACATGAGGTTGTCAGAGGGCCACACGCTTGCCTTTTTTGCCGACTCCACCTTCCCACCTCCTCCTGTTCAAATCTGTGAAGAAACAAAATCTCCGACAGGGGAAGGGGACTGATATCTGCAGAGAGGAATAAACCGAGAGGGAGAACTGTGGGGGAAAGAGTTCAACATTGCTGTCTTCTCCCCTACCGTCCCCCGAGCGGTGGGGGACCGATCAGAAGCATTCTTACCGGGATAAGGAGACGCAAATAAGGGAAATACGTTTGCCCTCCGTGGATCTACAGCAATTGTTTTATTCGTCAAAAATATGGCCGATAATGTCCTGGATTCCGGCCCGCCTTCAGCCAAGAGGCCCAAGCTGTCCTCTCCAGCTCTCTCGGTGTCTGCCAGTGATGGAAATGGTAAATATATTGCATGTATTACTCTGCAGGAGATAAAACATAAACTAGGGTCAACTGAGCATTAAATGCTGGTCAATCGTAGAAGTCGCTGTAAAGTTGTTCAGCAACTTATGTGGTGTGGCACTGAGTTGCCCCATAACGAATGCTTTTAAGCGTGAATATACGTGTGGCTTTATTAAAATAAGGGCTGGTCTGATAATTTGGATCGATAAAGAGAAAACGTGATGTAGTGCTGGCGGCAGGAGCAACCTTTCCAGCAGGAATGTTTTGATGTGTTAGCATCAACAGGCTAACTAGGCTAACTAACTATAAGATCCACCTCCAAACAATGGAAGAGTCGAGTCACCCCGGTTTACTTAAAGTTGTCTAGTTACTTTAAAACTGAATTAATTGAAAAGATGATGGCACCTACACATGGAACAACACACGACATAAGTGCTCTGTAAACATTAAGACAAATGACCGTTTCGAAACTACTTTAGGAGAAAGTAACGGTAACCGAGCAAGCTAGCTAACTAGCTAGGTAGATAACCGTACCGGACCGGCTCACCTGAGCTCGGTAGCTGGCTAGCAAACAAAATAAGTGATTATAAACTAGCCAAACCTTATTGGGCACTAGATAAACTTTTTTTCTGTGGCTACGATCTCTTTGCGTAGTTGCATTAAACTGTTTGGGGTCCGGTGTTTCGTGTACCTAACGAGCTGTACGAGCTAGCTATTGTTCGACACTTCATTAAAGTTGCGCAGAGCGTTGTTGTCCAGACGAAGATGCAGCTGCGTGTCCATTTTTACTGTTACCGCGTTTAAATGAAAGGACAAAACCAGCCGCCGTCTCCCAGAAATGTCTTCTTTCGTGTATTTTGTTTACGGGCTCTTAATTTCTCAATTGTAGTGCCGACAAAGCCCATTCTTGTTCGCCCTCCATTGTCTGATACTGCGCTGCACTTTTTGCAGTTTACTTTTCAAAACGGTTCAACACTTATTCCAAGGAGCTTGAATGCCTTTATCCTTGACTGTGAATCAGACTATTACTGCAGACGAATTCATTTGCACATATTGAGCTAAAAGTTGTAAACTCTTGGTAGCACCCCATCTCGTTTCATCCCGTTGATAGATATTTTTGCTGTTTTCCAGTGTGAATGAACCATACAATCAGGATCTATAGCATAACAATTCTTTCCTATAGCACAAAACCTTTATATAAGTGTGGGCTCCATCTGTGTGCGGAAATAAATAAATTAGGATTTTAAGCTCAATGCAACTCATAATGCAGGGAGTGAAGGGAAAAGCAAGATGGGATGCAATTAGTCTGGTGGATGATGTCAAACACTGGCACAGCACATTTTCAGGGGCATTTAGTGAGATGTTGACATGCCAGAAGCCATCTTAAAAAGTCAACCGTGCAGGTTATGTTTTCGTGGGGTGATGGGAAGAGAACGACTTGTTGTGTGATGTTAAAGAAGAGAAATTACTGCTTTTTCATGTTCTACTCAAGGAAAATCAGAGTAAGACTGAAATGTATTACAATCCCAAACGACTTTCCCTTTAAATTTACCTCCCATGGCAGTGAACATGACTTCTGCTGCCTATGCTATTTCATGCTCTTGCACCACATAACTGTAGATCCAGTGCACACATCTACCTAGGTAGTGTAGTGTTTACCCCTCTGCGGCTTCTCACCCTAACCCTACTGTGTTCACTCTCCATGTTTGGCAACCCATCAAACCACAAACTGATGCCCAGGAGAGAAGTCCAGGTTGTGTGAGGCAGCTACTGCTGCACTAGCAAAGGGCTCCAGATTAATGGTTGAGAGTATTCAAACTAATGTCAGAGCTGTATCACACAAGTCTAAGTTAATTAAATACCGCTATGGCTGTCTGTGGTGCAAATGTGTCAACTTTGTGAGCCAAATCTTGATTTCTGTAATTAGTAAGATTTTTGTTTCTTTTCCTTCATGCCTAGATTTTGGTTCACTCTTTGACCTGGAGCACGACCTCCCAGACGAGCTCATCAATTCGTCTGATCTGGGGCTGCCCAACGGAGGGGATGTCGGCCAGCTCCATACCAGTCTTGTGGGGCTCGGAGGAGGGATTGGTTTGGGAGGCCAGGATGCTGCTGCGAAACACAAACAACTGTCAGAACTCTTGCGCGCTGGGGCACCAGCACAGCAGGGTGGCCCTCCTTCCAACAGCACAGCACCTGGGGCTTCCATGGGGATGATGGGGGGTGTCAGTGTCTCCCCTGGTGGACCTCAAGGCATGTCCTCTCAGGGCCAGCAGCAACCTGGATTAATGCAGCAGGTTGGGATGGTTGGAGGGGTGGCAGCACTCAATCGGGCAGCAGCTATGATGGGGCGCCCAGAAGGGCAACACTGGACAGCAGCAGCAAGGCCTGATGGGTGGACAGGTGATGAATGGCTCACCGAGAATGGGTTACCCTGGCAGTGCAGGCATGGGTAACAGTAGTAATTTGTTGGCGGAAACCCTACAGCAGCAGCAGCAGCAGGGTGGTCAGCAAATGGGACAGACGGGCATGAGACCGCAGCAACCCGGAGCACTGAACAAGGTGAGCACACTCCAGACATTACAGCCACTCTGGTCGGCCAGAAATTGACATCTCGGCAGAAACTATTTTATAACAAATGAGCAACTGTGGTCTAACTGAGGTTAAGATGTATCAAATGCCAGTCTAAACAAAGTGTCGTTTTGTCCCACGCCTGCATGTAGTTTTCTTCAAATATAAAAAAAATTTCAGCACTGACAGAATCCCTGTACATTCCAGATATTGTGGCACTATTAAAATGTAGAAAAAGTGAATTCTGTCTGGAAGATTCAAGGTAGTTTTACCCTCAAAGTGTTGGATTTGAGCACTTGGATTTGATTCAGTTAGTATTTTCAGGTTTACAGCATGAAAGGGAGACGCATCTTTTCAGACCCGAGTGACGCTGCAGTGCAGACTGTAGTAGCTGCTCATGTGAGACTGCTGTAGATGAGTACTGAAGTATGAGTGTGGTTATGTGTTGGACTCGCAGTCGCGTCACTATTCACTCTGTGGTATTGATGGTTAACCTCCCTGCTAGTCAGTATGCCACACAACTGTTCTGTTCTAAAGGTGTGAAGACATGATTGCAAATGACAGTGTTAAATTGTTTAGCATAACTAGTAGCATAACTAGCTTTGCTTTACCGCTGTGGTAGTGCACCAGCAATCACAGGAAGTATTATAATGTCCTGTGGTTAACATATGCACCAGTCAAGTATGTGTTCATGTTCACTGCATATTACCCATGTCTTAGAGAAAACAGTGTAGTTTAATTAGTTAGTTTCAGCTCAGATGTAGCGAGGAACATATTCTTTAGACTCTATTGGTCACATAGAAAAAAATAGAAAAAAAGAATCACTTCACATTGCTGCAGTGCTGCTGTGGAAATAAAGACTAGATACGTTAGGCTGGATCTGCAAAGCCTAAAAGTAGCGTCTAGATTGTCTGTGGAATTAGTTTACTGTGGAGAGAAAAGTAAGGCAAAGGGGAAGTAATATTGTAACTGTACTGTCGCACTGGAAAATCATTATAAAGGAATCTGAACCCTTTTATAATAGTATTTAGAAAGTGAGTTCATGTTGTCTACCTAACACGGTCCGATTGGTATGCTACATACTATATGGGATACTAAGTAGGTTTCAAACTCATGCAAGGTGACATTTTAATATCAGCTTGAGTGTCTGCTTTAATCAATCATATGCCATAAAAAGTAATTGATTTGATCTTGTAAACTTTTTACTTCCTCCTACATTTGTCTCCATATAATCTCTCCTCCTCTCCCTGTCTCTGGTCCTTCTCTTTTCCTTCTCATCTTTCTCATTTCTTCTTTGCCTCCCCTCACACTGCTCTCCAGATGAATATGATGGCCAATGCGGGCCCCTATGGTGGTCCGTACGGCCAGTCGACTGGCCAGGGGCTGCCTGGAGCAGGGCTGGGCCCACAGCTCCAGAATAAGGCGGCCCTGCCCAACAGTATGGGCACCCAGTTCAACATGGACAAGAAGGCCCCACCGGGCCAAGGCTTGCCTGGGATGGTAGGATTTGTTTGTTTCTCTTCCACGCAGGTGGATAAGCAACTTACATTGGTGTACATTAAGCTTGCGTTTTAACCAAAGTCTTTCAAATGGTCTCAAGTTCAACTAAAATATGCTTTTTTCAGCATCATACACTTTTTCATATTTAATCATATTATCTTTTAACACATTTTTTTTTAACATTTTCACTGAAACCAGGAAGCATTTTACATGGCATAGGAAATTATGCACGTTGGTCACCTGTGTGAATGTTGCCACACTATCTTTACTGTAGATCTCAAGATGTCAGATGCAAAAAAACCAAAATGTCCACCAATCTTGGATGCTGCAGATGGTGTTATAGATGAGACAGCTGAGGAGAGACTAGATTTCACACGAGGCAAAGGGACTCCCACTCATGAAATCCGATTTTTCTGTGTGCCTTTGTGACTCAGAAAGGCTGTCAGTATATGATTTTAAAATGATTGTTCATGTGTATGAATTAAAGAGGCAGAGAAACCAGTTTCTCCACCATCAACAAGCTGTAAAGAAAAAAACGCAGTGCAGCAAAACTTTTTTTAAATTTTCTGATTTTATTGGCATGTTTTGTCAAGGCCCCACAGTCTTTATGCAAGTTATCTGTCCAGGTGAACGTCCCCTGCACCTGACTGTTTAACACACTTTATATAATTCTCTATTATCCATCTCCATGGCAGTTTCCTCCCCTTGACCGCCTCCCATGTGATTCATGGACCACTTTGCCTGATCAAGATGTATTTTGGCATTTAACTTCATGTCAGACCTTTCCCTTTTTCTTCCTGTGACAGAACGGCTCTGTGACGACAGCGTTGGCTGCTGTAGTCATTTTCTTCTTCTAAATTCTGACAATAAGACTTATAGCTTTGAAATTCTTCTTTTTACTCTTTGTGGACAGGTTTTGTGCACAAAAACATTACCAAAGAGTTGTTAATGCTCACAATGACATTGAAGTCTCAGGAACTGTTCATGAACAGTTAAAAGAAGCGATTTGTGACAGGTTTGTGTAGTTAAGAGAATTTGGTGAATGTGACGTGGAACAGTCTGGTGTAGAAGTTGTATTTAGGATAAGAATTAGAAAATGGTTTGCATGAGGTTTGTTGTGTCACTCCCGCCTTAGGAGTTGTGGGAGGCTAAGGATTGGGGTTTTTTCAGGTTAGACTATTCCATCATATTTTTTTTTTCCCCACTAAGGAGTGTATGGGTGGTGCAGGTATGTGGTTACGTACCAGTTTCATTTGGAAAATACTCTTTATTGACAAATCTGAAAGTGACATTGAGAAATGAGTAACTGGTAGCTAAATTATCTGCAATCAAGATTACAGATGTTGTAGAAGGACTCATAGAAGTCTCAAAGGGGAAGCAGCTCAGGCTGAATCCTGTGGCGAATAGGAGGAAAATTATCAACTTGGTTGTCTTGCGTGAGATTTTAGTGAAGAAGTAGCTTAAATCTGCATTACAGTAATCTTACCTACCTCAATGAAAGGATTCATTTCAAAGTAAGATCAACCAAATGCCCTAGAACTGCCCTGTCAGATTGCAATGAGTCACTGTAGGTTATTAAATCCCCTGTCCAAGTGATGCCAAACTAGGGTTTAGGTAGATTAAGGAAGTAAACTACAGTGTCTTCATTACATAGTTTATCAATCAGAGACTTTTCAACTGTACAATGTCTCTCTCAGTATCCATCCTGCACACAATTCCTTATAAAAGACCAATCTAAGAGATCTTCATCAACATTGTTGTTCATGTTATGTCTTTGACAGTATTCGGAAGAGATCAGTAGTCAGCATAGCACTGTGTCAACTGCACTGTTGCATTACATGCTTGAATTATTTATAATGCTTACTGCTGTATTTATTTATTTATTTCAAAAACAATCTCATTCTCTCTTTAGGTGGTTTCATGTTTTTAATTACAGAATTTCTTGAGGGGTTGTTCTGAAATGGACTCCTTTATTCACTGCGTATTAGAGTGCTTGATTGTTGAATTGTTTAGCAACTTTTGGTTATGATGATAATTAACGCCTCCTATCTGTCTACGCATGAAAATCTGACATACAAATAACCAAATTTTACACACAAAAAATTCAATGGAAGACTACAAAGTCATTAACATTTCTGGTCTATGCCTCCCCTCTCGGTCCCAAGACGTCTCAGCAGCAGCAGCCCGGGGGAGTTGGCGGTGTATCCATCGGCGGGGCAGCAGCAGTGGGAGGGGCCCAGGTCGGCCTCGGTGCCGTAGGGGCAGGTCCCGGCACAGCGCCCCCTACCGCAGACCCTGAGAAACGGAAGCTGATTCAACAGCAGCTGGTCCTCTTGCTCCACGCACACAAGTGTCAGCGGAGGGAGCAGGCAAATGGCGAAGTGCGGCAGTGCAACCTGCCCCACTGCCGCACCATGAAGAACGTGCTCAACCACATGACTCATTGCCAGGCTGGCAAGTCCTGCCAGGGTGAGTCTGTTGAATTATGATGATTGCTGGTTTAATGGTGTGTGTGGTTTATATTATAAACACTGCACTGTAGTTGTCACGTACCTGCAGCAATTAATTTAGTCTATTTTTTGCTTGTTCCTGTATGTTGTTTATATCCCTCTTGGTTTGCCTCCCGGTTATTCTCTAGCTGCCTGTTCTGCTGTATTTTTTTCCTTACTCCTCTCATCTGGATGTAGTTTTATTGTACTGAATGACTCATACAATAACTTTCTCAGTGTCTGCCTTCTCTTTCGTCCTTTTGACTCTTCTGGCTGCTTTCCTTTTTTTCTCATCCCTTTTCTTGTCTTATTTTTCATCTCCCTCCTTCACCCTGTCATAATTTCTCATTTCACTTGTTCTCCCTCTCTGTCCCTCTTCTCTCTCTTTTTTTGTTCTCTGATCTATCTTCCTGTTTCTCAAACCTCTCTCCATTTCTGTCTCTTCTCCCCCAGTGGCACACTGTGCCTCATCCAGACAGATCATTTCTCATTGGAAGAACTGCACGCGGCACGACTGTCCCGTATGCCTGCCGCTGAAAAACGCTGGAGACAAGCGGAATCAGCAGTGTGAGTGTTTGTTACTCCCTGTGAGCAGTGTACATGCTCACGTCTCTTATCATTTAATTATTACACATTATCCACAATGAAATTGTTGAGAATCCTGCACAGTACTGAACAGTAAAGTGCAGTAGGCTCAAATCCCCACATGCTTATTCTTCCCCCTTCTTGCTCTCTTGAAAGCTTCTGTTAACAGTGCAGGCGTGGGACTGGTGAACTCTTTAGGTTCAGGGGTGCCTGGTGGACAGTCCAACACTCCGAACCTGAACCCTCCCAACCAGATTGACCCCAGCTCTATAGAGAGGGCCTACGCTGCACTAGGCCTCACTTACCAGGGCAACCAGATGACACCACAGCCAACACAGGCCAACATGCCAAACCAGGGGCTGCAGGGCCAGCCTGGGATGAGGACTATGAACACCATGGGTTAGTTTGTAATGACATTGTGCATATCACAAACTATATCTTCACCTACAAGGGAAGGGGGTTATCACATTGGTGCTTTGTAGATGATGTCAGGGAATTTCACGTGTTGTCGCCGGTCTATGTTATAGGACATACACTACAATACATCAGCTCAATACAGCATTTCCATGTCAGTTTATAGAAAGAGGAACATCTGGTTTTGATGGTATTGAAAGACCCTGCTATACCGGGATACCACCCAAACCTACTCTCACATTGTGCGTTAATGTTGTTTTTATGATACTTTCCTACTAGGTTATGGCTGATGTTGAGTCACTGTAGTTCTTTGGCTTGAAAATGTTCCCATTTGAAGGTTCAGCTTATATCAGCCCTACTTATTGGTTACAGCGGTTTATTACACCATTATTGTTGTGACTGTTTTCCAATTAAAAACCAAATGTCTTTACAGGAGGAAACTCTATGGGAGTGAATGGTGGAGTGGGTGTGCAATCCCCCAACCAGCAGTCCAACCTTCTGCCAAACGCGATGTTACACGGCAGCATGAATGCACAAGGGTAGGACTGCTTTTCATTGGTCACAGTATTGCTGCCATGTAACAGACTAAAACCAATTGAAATTAGTTGATTATTGACTAAAGTCCCCCCTCTGTCGCCCAGCTTGATGAATGATGGTGTGGGGAACCTGGGCTCCATGCCCACGGCAACTCCTCCTTCTGCTGCAGGAATGAGGAAGTCTTGGCATGAAGACATCACGCAGGACCTCCGCAACCACCTTGTCCATAAGCTGTGAGTCTGCTGTGTCCTGCAAGCGCACCATAAAATTTCACTATCAGGACCTAAAGAAATTTAAATATCGGATCATTTTCAGCAATGGATGTGAATTGGATGCCTCTGTCTTTAATTTAATTGTAGCTGTGTGTCCTTTCTGTTTGTGCATGTGTGAGAGCAGCGTGCAGGCCATCTTCCCCACTCCTGATCCAGCTGCACTGAAGGATCGGCGGATGGAGAATCTGGTCGCTTATGCTCGTAAAGTAGAGGGAGACATGTACGAGTCAGCTAACAGTAGGGTAAGAAACCAAAGTATTGTAGTATGACCATCTGTTAAGTTAAGGGATGAGGAAATACAAGTGTTTGTTTTATGCACTGTTCTGTAACATCTCTCCCTCGTGACACATCGCTTCTAGGCGGAGTACTACCACCTGCTGGCCGAGAAGATTTACAAGATCCAAAAGGAGCTGGAGGAAAAGAGAAGGACACGACTCCAGAAGCAGGGCATGATGCCAGGACAACCTGGCCTACCCTCCCCGGGCCTAGCCTCCCCAGGACTCCCGCCAGGACCTCCCAGCATGGGACAACCACCCATGGCCCCGGGGCAATCCCCAAGTAAGTAAACATACTGCTTTTACCTTCCTCACACGGTTGTCTTTGTGTGCATACACACACACGAATGCATGAACAGATGCTGCTGGCATGCAAACTATAGAAAAGGAATTTTAGTGTTCAGGTGTTAGTCATGTTCATCTAAAAAGACGATACCAAACACTGATCAAATTATTAAAATCATCAAATTAAATGTTGGTCATTAACAAATGTGTTAAAGAGAACAAGCACACTTGCACACCACTTGTCTCTTAATGATGATTGACTGACTGATGACCGTTTTCTCAGTATCTGTGGTTTTAGTGGGATTTAGTGATCCCGAGGACAAAATCTCTGATCCCTGTAACTCCTATCACCCTTTCAGATGGTCCTCACGCCGATCCGTCCATGGTCCGACCAGCTGGACCCAATCAGATGGTCAACAGGATGCAGAACCCAGGAGGTACGTCTCTTATTTCAAAGGCTTGTTGAGCAGCCAGACTGTAATTCTGTTGTTAGGCTTACTAGCCTCACTACATCCTGCAGCTTACTCTTACAGTCCTGACCATGCATTTTTTCCCTCAGCACACAAGTACAGTTTGCCAAGTGAAAGCATGTCTGACTGGCTACGTTTTGTTCGCTTGCTTACGTCGCTGTAGGGCAGATGCGTTTTATAAAGTTGGCAAACCGGCTTACCTTAATCCTCAACTTTTGTTATGTGTTGTCAAGTTCAAAATGCTTCCACACTTCTCAGACGATATGATGTTATTATGATCTGTTCAGCAGGCTCGCTTATTTTCTCTGTTTTTCTCTTTGTAAAGGAAACAATACTGCCCTACCAAGTAAAAATGCAGTAACTGCATATTTGGTCAAAATTGAGTTATAACCTGGTTTGTACTTTCAGACATCTTTTTCACTATTTAATAAATACAAATGTTTAATTTATGTTAAAACAGCTTTTTAAATTTGCACTTATTACAAAACTGATCGAAAAACCAAGCCAAACCTCAGTATCTGTACTTTCGCTGTGTACATTCTGGTTTGATAATTTGTATACTGTAGAACTCACCGTTCTCATTCTCCGCCATAGAAAGACTGCTAAAGTAAAAGGCTATATCAAGTGAAAGCTAGCTTGTGAGATATTCGCGGCTAGCTGTACATAATGATCGTTTCCACTAGTTGCTATCTGTAAATGAAAAATATCCAGTTAGATAAAATTACATTTTGGTTACACTGTTTGTTATTCCACATCTTTAAATAATACAGCAGCTAAATCAAGTCGTGATGCTGAAAGGGGAAAAAATCCAACAAAACTCCTGCTAAAGGTAGCTAGCTTACGGTAGCAGATCTCAGTAGTTACCTTCTCATTGTTTGACTCTAGTGAACTTAATGTGATTTTGTGGTTTCAGCTGGGGTAGGTAATGCTGGACAACCAGCAAGAGACAGCTAGATTTTGAAAGTATCCAACCGAAAAAATCCCACCAACATTAACAGTACTCGGACAGATAGAAACTTGACAGACAGAAATGGTGATTCCTATAAAAGCTATGAACTGTAAGTAATAATCAACCTAAAGTTAAATTTCTCTTTACAAACTAGTTAAACTCAATAAGAGAAACTGAGAGAACACATGTTGTTAGTAGATACTGCAGTTTCTCTGAGCAGTAAAGATTATCCAAAGGCATAGTGTAGTAGCTGTATTTCTTTAGGTATTGTGTGGGTTCTATGGCAGTGATGCTTAGGATCAAAATAATCATCTAAAAAAACATCAAATTAAACCATTATAAATTTTCTCTGTCCAGTCAGAAGACTGTAAACCTGTTTTTCACAAATTCACTGCTCCTGTAGTTACTGAACTGGCATACGACGGGTCACACTGAACACCCACAGGAGTGCAAAGCACAGCCGGTTATACTTACACACCGTGAATTTTTTGATTCCAACTGATCTAAATGTTTTCCCACTTTTAAGTTGTAGTTTGACTCTAATAAAAGGTGTCAGCCTTTTTGTGAACACACTAAGGCCCCGTGTCCACCAAAGCGTTTTTTTCTGACGCCAGTGTCTTTTTTTCAATTCATTCCAATGGAAGCGCCGCGTTGTGACAAGGCGCTGAGCGTCTTTTTTGCGCCGGGCGCCAAGCGCTGAGCGTTTTTTTTCACGTCGCCGAAAGTTGAAAAATTTTCACCTTTGGGGAAAACGCTGCGCTTGTCACTGTCACTTTTTACCCAGCCGTCCAATTACGGTGCAGGAGGGGCGGGACAAACACTGCACCGAGCACATCCAATCTTGAACGAAACGATGTGCCTACTCGCCGAGGTGTTGCCTCGGCCGCAGAATCTCATGAACACACGTACGGAAAAGTCTGTACTCTCATCTTTCATCCTTCTTTTCATGCAGAGCGAGGGCCAGAGCAAGTAGGCCTACATACTTTGTGGTGACATTTTTACATTCAGTAAATTAAGTAGGCTTCTCTACTTGTAGCACATCACGGAAATTATGTATCATAGCAACCACAGCTTCTCGAAAAAAACAAACACTGCGCCTCCAAAACGCACCGTAGCGCTGGCAGCTAGGCGTTTTCAGAACAGCAGGTGGCGTTTTCAGCTGGCAAAAAACGCTTTGGTGAACACGGGGCCTATGGGTGTTTTCATCCTCTACTCATTTTAACGTGCTTTTATGTCCTTTTTCACTTACAGGAATGAACCAGTTTGGACAGATGGGGATGCAGGCGATGGGTCAGAGGTCAACACCTCCTCTTCCTCTTAATGCTCCAATGAACCAGGTTGGCATCCCTGTCATCATCACTATGACCTATAACTTTGGGGTTATATTAACTTTATGCTTCAAAGTCAAATACATCTTTTCCCAAGATTGATAAATGGGTGTCCTAAAGGTTCAGATGATGCTGTTTTCCTAACCTAAGTGCTGTGAGAAATCTCAGCTGTGATCAGTGGGGAGGAATGTGCACAAAAGGTTTAGCGTTTAACATATTCAGGTTCACATTAAACGCCATGCAACAGTTTTGTTTTTTGTTTTTTTTAAAACAAAAACCTCTCACGTCCCTTGTCTCGTTTGTAGATGGGAATGGGAGCGACAAGGATGGGTCAGCCCAATGCCACACAGTTACAGAACCAGTATCTCCCACCAGGCCAGTTTCCCGGGTCCAGTCCTGGACGTGGTTCTGGTCCTGTTGGCATGAACCAGCCAGGAGCACAGACTGCTGTGCCATCGGTAAGGATTAAGTGATAGAGTGACTGTAACTTGTAACATAAAGATTTTGAGAGTTTGATTGCCAAGGGAAAGTTTGCCAAAGCAGAGACAGTCTGTGATATAATAAAACTCACAGTTGGATGTGGGGAAACCTGCTGAATAAGTCATCAACTCTCAGAGCAGCTTTGCTGGAATTGAGGGATAGTGATGAATACTGTAATTAACCGAACTGTCTTCTGATTTTGATAATTCATGAACGCTGTGAGAGAAAGATCACAGTTCTTTATCTAATAATCAGTTTTAATACTTGTTATTTGTGCTTTTTGGCAACCTTCCCTATTTAATGAATTAACTTAATAGGTTTAAAACAGACTGACTGGAAATGTGTTTTCACTCAGAAGTTTGGGAGTTGTGTACCTGGTAAAGCCTTTGAAACCTTAGTCAGACTCATGTTGTTTCTTATTCGTTTCTCCCATAGAGATCCATCTTTTTCAAAGTTTTTATAAAAAAGATTTCTCTTGAGGTTAAAAAGAGCAGGGACCCTTGGCTTTTCTTATTCCTCTGAGCCCTGTGTCTTCCTCTGTAGCAGAACCAGATGTCAACGCCGCCTTCCCTGCCAGCCAGCAGCCCTGCAGCACAGTCTGCCTCTTGTGCTCCTGGCTCCGGAGCCCAGGAGGCTCCATGGGGTCTGGTAGTGCAAGTGGCGCTGGGCCTCTACCCAACCTGCCTCCATCCTCGACCTCCACCCAGCCCAACTCGTACCCTCACTGCCCACCCATCCGAACAAACTCCCCCTCACCAGCACGCAGCTTAACCCCTCAACCGCATCAAACACCCCCCACGTTACCTCGTTCTCAGACCCCACAGCCACAGACTCCCAGCACACCTCAGCTACCCCCTCCACAGCACCCCCAGCAACAACAAAAACAACAACACCAACAAGCTTCACAGCAGCCGCCGCCAACGGGGCAGGCAGTGAGCTCTGAAAAGCCCAATCATCTTCCGCAGCAGGCGCTTGGGGGTGTGGCTGCCTCAGGCCCCCAAGCAGGCCAGGCTTCTTCGGAGCCTGCCCAGAATGCTCATGTGCCATTGCAGCGGCCGCAGACCCCAGTGAGTAGATCACCTTGCTTTCACTACTTTGCCAACTCTTTTCCCAACCCAGACTTCTTTTCTCTGATTCAGTTGGGCGATTAAAAAAAGAAGTCCAGGAAATTTAGGTTTTGCAAATTAATCAATGTGTTCAAACTAATTAACTTTCTTTTGAAAAATTAATTTGTCCATAAAAAAATAAAAATAAGGTAGCGGAAGAATTACTGTAACTGGATTACAAAACAGTGGTCAGTGAGTGTGGGAACCCAACAAAAACATGTGGGTCTCATCATTTCTAAACCTCACACCATCTCTGTCTTTTTGCCACAGCTGTCTCCAAAGCCTTCTCTGACAGCGGATGGTCAGGTGTCCTCTCCAGCCTCGGTCAGCAGCAGCACCGACCCCAGCTCCCAGCTCACCCAGGCGGACGGCCCTGCTCCCAGCCAGGAAGATGTAAAAATGGAGGTGAAGAAGCAAGAGGAAGAGGATGAAGGGGCTGAGAGCCAAGGAGAAGGCAAGGGGAAGATGGGCAAGGGTCTGCTTGACTTAAAGACAGAAGAAAAACCTGAGGTAAGATCGTGCACCTTGACATACTGACAGTCTCATCTGGGTGCCATCGCATCCTGGAAAATTAAATTGACCCTTGAATCTTCCTCTTAGATAAAGAAAGAGAAGCCATCAGGAGATGGGTGTAAAGGCGAGCCCATGGATACATCTACCTCCTCTGTGTCATCGTCAGTAGCAACAGGTGAAGACAAGAAACCTGAGGTGAAGAAAGAGCCCAAAGAGGAAGAGGATTGCTCAGGGTCAGCAGCCTCCAACAGCTCCCCAGCCAGCGCTCAGAGCAAGAAGAAAAGTAAGTTTGGAATCTGTACATCAGTGTAGAGTAGGAAAATGTGTACTCAAGTTAAATTACTATTACAAACAACAACTCAAGTTAAAGTCAAAATAGTTATGAAAAATATAACTTGACACTGAGATTTCAAATCTCACTGAGGTCATTTCATTCCAGTGGAATCGCAGAGATCTAAGGATCTGCTTGAGGGTGCGAAATTAATCCTCTCAAATTTTCAACGTGAAATATTTTCGTGAACTTGAATTTGCATTGTTGACCACGCAGTTAGCAAACTTGTTACCTCAGAGAGCTTATTTTCCCTCTTAAAAAACTATTGAAGAGTTTGTGCAATTGTAAACAAACTGCCAGGGCTAAGTAACGGGAACAGCAGAAAGAAAATGACAGAAAAAAGAGAAGCTCCAGAAGCTTTGTAACAGACTGGAGTTATTGGTTACCTTGAGGCTACAGTATGTAGTACGTCACCAATCTTCCAGCCCCTCCTATTTTGCAAGTACAAGCCAATGCCACTTTGTAGTGTGGCCTCTGCTTCAGACTCCAGAAGTATCCAATGAAGAAATTACGTGAGTGGTGAGTAATTTCATCCTATCTCCGAACTTGTGTTTGTGTCCAAAGTGAGCTAACTTTAGTGCTCTCGACACACTGAATGCAGCATGTCAAAATTCGCAGATATTCACTTAAGGTGGACGGCGTATGAGGCGCATTAAAACACTGGTGCCTTTTGTTTTCTGTGTAAAGTCCTACTCACAGGTGTCGTTGTGATGCCCTCTAACCTGCCTGGAAAAGCACCACCTTTATCACATCGACTCCCTGGACTGACACATCTCAGCTACTGCACCCTTAATACTTAGTCTCTCTGTGTGGTGTCTCTGATGTGTGCTGCGGCCTTCATTAAAATGGCGCAATGCTACATGATCTTCAAGTGCATCAAAGAAGAGAGGCTCCTTCACAGTTTGTGCCCGTGGCTCTTCTTTTCTCCTTTACCTTCCATCTCAAGATCTTTCATTCCTCATTTCCAGTCTTTAAGCCGGAGGAGCTGCGTCAGGCTCTGATGCCCACCCTGGAAGCTTTGTACCGGCAGGACCCTGAGTCCCTTCCCTTCCGTCAGCCGGTGGACCCCCAGTTACTGGGAATACCCGTACGTATTCGAACTAGTAACAAAACTAACCTGGTAAGGGACTGCACTGGCTGCCATTTTGCTTCAACTCCTCTGAAAACGTAGTTTCTGTTTTGTTTGTTTTTCCTTTTTTCATCTTTAATGTTTTTTCTCCTTTTTATCATAGTTGTCATATTTTCTGAATTTATTTTATATATCTTCTTTTAGTTTCTTTAATCTTTTTTAGTTGATTTTTCTCCCATTGCATGTCAGAAGTTAAGAAAATGAGATGTGCGTGTGTGTGTTCTCTCTTTTTTGAAACTTCTTGTCATTTGTAAATCAAAGCAATGACTCTTATGAACATTTGACTTTACTTTGATGGAACTGTAGTGAAGGACAAAAGTAAATGATGCAAATATGATATAAAATGACATTAAAAGTTTGGTCGAGTAATTACAGATTTTGAAATTTATGTTTTTGTGCTGACAGCTGTTAGTGTACGTTGATTTAATTTTAACTGACTTCTAGACCCTCTGAATTATAATTACCAAAAAAAAACAACAATCCATTATTACCTGAAGCATCCATCAGAGTATTTAAGCCTATTTAATTAGTAGCTGTTAGTTTTAATAACAATAATGGAGAGATGTAAAACTATGTATAGTCCAAAGAAGAATTTGTGTTAACAACAGTTCATGAGCCAATTGCTTTCATTTATCACTTTTAATTTGTTTGACTTTTGCCTTTTCGACATCAAATTTTAGGTTTTAATTTGAATTATGATTTTTGTAGTTTTCATCCTAGTATTCCATTGCTAGCTTTCTAGTTCAGTTCCTCACCAGTAGTAGTGTGTCAGTGTTCAGGTGGGCAGTGTGTAGAGGTGGGACAATACATTTACCCTCACTAAATCCAAATTAGAGAGAAAAGAGTAATTTTATGAAAACAGAGTGACAGTGTCCGTCCTCCTACTGCTCATGCAATATGAAGTTAAATAAATGCCATTTCTAGAGAAGTGATGAGCGAGCACCAGGCTATTGGCTCACCTCTCTTTGGGAACCTCCACATTCAAGTGATGCAACTTTCCAGTGTTGTATAATAAAACACTGTTTTCAGACATTCAGCCGCTTACCAAAAATGTAAGTTACTCACAAACCAGTGGGATTTATAAATACTGCAGTGATATACATTTGGCCCTGTAGGTTGATATGCATCATTTGTTTGCTCCTGTGAGTGGTTCCATTCAGAGAGGAGGGTCTGTTTCCTAAATTTCGTTGCCATGGTGACAGTGAGATGGACCCTACTCTTTGAAACTAACACCACCTCCTATTTTTTTTAATTTTTTTTGAATCTTCCAAAAGCCTTTCTTTTCCTCACCCTCATCTCCGCTCCTTTCTCAAATGGCTTTTTAGTTTGAGAAGAAGCGGAAGTGAGGCGACAGGACAGGAAAAACAACTTCCGTCCCTCTTACATTCGCTTCACCTCAGCACTGTTGGCTTTAACTCTGCCATCGTATTGCCACTCACGCTGCTGGCGGCGTTAATGCCAACCACTATGTTGCTATAAACAGTAAATCTCTGTCTGCCTGTTGCTGTTGCCACTGCTCTGTTCTTCTTGGTTTTGCACCCTGAACCCTCCTTGGCCTGAAAGCTTTGTTTGCTTTCAGACTTGAGCAGAGAACCACCAGCTGTTGGGCAGCTGTGCCACAGAGTGGCAAAATGAGCAATTGTACTTATTAAGATGAATTGATATATAATGATTTTCACAAAGCTTTGCTTCAGTTGCAATAGGAAATGTAAAATGCAGTCTCATCTGTAGCTAGTTTTTGAATGTTTGTCTATGGTTATTGGAGCGGCAGAGGACCGGACAGACTTGTGGCGGTCGCCTGGTCCCTGTTTGCTGCACAGATACAGTACAGGTACCTGACTTTATGTGTAGGGTGCAAAGCAGAGAGCTGGAGGGCAGAAGTTGTCATGTCTCTCTGTTTGCACGCGAACCTTCTTCTCTGCAGCCCTCAACAACATTGTCCCCCTGCACCCTCTTCTCTCCCTACTCTGGTCCCACCTGGTCGACTTCATCCCATCTTCACCTGACGACCACAACACTGATGATGATGATACTCTTCTTCTCCATCTCTCTCATCTTGGTCCCTCGGACGACCAAACCCTCCTGCCATCTCGCTTCTCTCCCTCCTCTGATCCTTCACAACTCCTGAATGTTACCTCGACCTGCCACTCGCATCTGGATGGCGCCACCCCAAACCAGGACTACTTTGACATAGTGAAGAACCCCATGGACCTGTCGACCATCAAGCGGAAGCTGGACACGGGGCAGTACCAAGAGCCTTGGCAGTACGTTGAGGATATCTGGCTGATGTTCAACAATGCCTGGCTGTACAACCGCAAGACGTCCCGCGTCTATAAGTACTGCTCTAAGCTGGCTGAGGTGTTTGAGTCAGAGATCGATCCTGTGATGCAGGGCCTCGGATACTGTTGTGGGAGGAAGGTGAGGCCGGATCGTGTGTTTTTGTTCTCAGATGAGGGATATTTCCCTCAATGATTGACCTTTTGCTTGTCTTTTTTTTTTTTTTTTTTATCGATCTGTTTTATTGTCAGGATTTGTTTTAAAATTATTAGTTTTATAGTGACATTTGGGGAAATATGCATATTTGCGTTCTGGCGGAGAGTTAGCAGACGTTTAGATTAGCACAAAATCTGTAAAGCAAGCCGCTAGCATGGCTCTGAAGCACATTAAACAAACACAATGAAATATGTTAATTAGTGAGTTTTAGAAATGCTGGTTGTTGGCTTTTGTAACCTTTGGACAGAGGCGTGCGAGCGGTTTCTCTTTGTTTACAGCATTTACGCTAAGATAACCAGCTGTAGGCAGCACCTGGGACAATTTTGGACACATGGTATCGATCTTCTCATTTAACTTTCTGCCAGAAAGTGAATAAGCCTATTTTCCAAAATGTGGAACTCCTTCTTTTTAATAAGTAAGGTTTAGGCTAGGTGTGACCACAAACATGCAAGTCAGAACAAGTATGCAAGTGTGTTTTAAGCTAACAGTTTGTCTTTGTGTGTCCTCGTACTGTATATTTGTGTGTATGTATGAGAGGTGTACCTTTTATTCAGTTTGTGTCCAACAACTTTTTAATTCTGTCTATTTATTGTTCCAGTATGAGTTTTCGCCCCAAACTCTCTGCTGCTATGGAAAACAATTATGCACCATCCAACGTGACGCTGCTTATTTTAGCTACCAGAACAGGTAAGGGCTGTCAGCACATTGGGACACACACACAGATCACAGACTAATCACATTCAGAAAATGTTACCAGCATTTAGACGTTTTTTGTTTTTTGCTGTGAAAATGCAGCCAGTGAGATCAGCTTGTTGTATTTTGCACATTGATAATATTTCCAATCGCATCACTCAATCAGTACAATCACAGATGAGTTTTAATTTGGCTTCAACTGGTTACCCTGGCACCATCTCCATCTTCACAGATCACCCTTTTTATTTTCGTTATGTTGTCATTCATAAAGTGGGCTCCTGTCTTCCTCAGCAGTTGTTCTTTATTTGATACACCATTCTTTCCCACCGAGTGAATTTACGTGCACAACACATGATGGCTTGCATTCCCTGATGTGTCCTTGCATAAATAGAGGGAGGTGAGGCCTGTCCTATTTCACCCCCAGAAGAAAGGTTCCCACTTTATAAATGAACAGAAAGGATGATGGGTCTCTGTTGCTTTACCATTTATTTATTTTCTCCTCATCCACCCTTTCATGTTCGGAGACTCGTATCCTCACTCCCTTCCTCCTCCACAGCTCCTAGTGGTCTCTCATGTTGCTGTAATGTTGTTGTTGTTGTTGTTTACCACTGGACGTCTGACGCTAATCTTTGCTTTGCCTTGGCTCTCTGTCCTCTGTTGGTTGTTGTTGACATCCTGTCCGTCCCTCCCTCCCTCCCTCCATGTCCCCCCTCTCCCTCTCTGTCCCCCTCCATTGTCTTTGTCTGACCTGTAACGATTTATTTCACGCTTTTTTTAATATTCATTTTGACCTTCCCTTCCCTCCCCCCCTTCCCTTCTCTCCCTCCTTTTTTAACGCTTGTGATGTCTGCATTGGCCTGTTTTGGTGTGATCAATCATCCACTCCAAAATTTGCGCGCAAAATCAAAACACCCGCCCACACAAAAACCCTGCATCACGATTGGCTGCTTCCTCCTGGCGACGACCTACCTTGCCCTCTGCCTCCTCCTGTGTGTCCGCCCCCTGGCCTGTCCTGCCCTGCCCTGATTGGCGGCTGCTTCTTCGTGCCCTCTCTGTGATTGGCTGTGCTGATGGCGAACGGTGTAGTTCACCAAAATATGGGCTTCTTGCTGACAGGTACCACTTCTGTGAGAAGTGTTTCAACGAAATCCAAGGCGAGTGTGTTTCCCTGGGGGACGACCCCTTGCAGCCTCAGACGTGAGTACCATCACACTCCTGCCTTCCTCTCACACACAGACGACAACAGCTCTCCCATCTAAAACGTAGAGTTTCTCAAGTAATGCTTGTCCAGATGAGCAGTTATGCAATTCTGATATTACTAGCATCAAAGACTGAATGTGTTTGGGTATCTAACCTCCCAAAAGCATTCTTGTTAACACAAGCATGAGTTTAACCCTTTAACATTCCTGTTATTTTCCCTGAATTAGCTTTAGGGTTAGAAAAGTCTAACACTATTACACAAATTCTGTATCAGCTCATTCCAGTTTGTCCTTGAAGCTATAATGTGTTTTAGTAAAATATTCAAACCAGACACCCATCTTGTTCATGATATTTGATGTTTGGAAACGTTGAGATCTTTGCTGGAATTTGAAGTGAAGTTATGTTTAGCTGCAATGATTAATCAATTAGTCCATTGGCAGAAGAATTGGCAACTTTATTGATAATCTATTATTCATTTTACTTATTTCTTTTTAAATAAAACCTGCCAAAAAAGTCCGTAGTTACACCTTCTCCTATGTGAGTATGTGCTGTGAAACATCTTTGCGATGTCGGGTGGACAAAATCAGACATTCGACGTCACCTAGAGTTCGGTGATATTGTGGTGGGCAGTTTTTTTGTAACACTTACAGAACAAATCATTAATTAAAAAAAAAATCAGATGAATTGAAAATGATTGTTGAACAATCGTCAGTTGCCGCCTTAAAGTTCTGTGAGATTGAACAATGAGTTTTTGTAGTGGCTGTTCCAGCTGCAGCTCAGTGGGGCTAAAGATGATAAACAGCTTTCATATTTTGTAATTGCATGAAACGCTTGAATTCTTCTCTTGAGTTCAGTTTTAGTCTTGCCTGCCATTTGGGTTCAATGAAGACGATGAATCTTTTCTTTAATGTGTGATTTCATCTTCGCCCTCTGCTGGAATCCTCAGTATTCCACATCAACATCTTATATCTCATACCATGCGATACTTCTGTAGCCTGACACCTTGTATCTTAAAGAGGGATATAATAAATCAGTATCTGTATGCAGTGATGAAATATTTAGCTAGTTAATTTCTATGAGCATTCTTCTCTGAATTAAAGATGGATCCTGCGTGCAGCCTGCAGTTTTCAGAGGATTACCTTGTTGTGTCTGTTACAGTGATTTACAGTTTTCTGATATTTCCCACAGGTCCATCAACAAAGACCAGTTCCAACGAAAGAAGAATGACACGCTTGACCCTGAGTTGTATGTCCCCTTCTTAACTTTCATTTGTCATTATCCTGTACCATCGCTGTGATGATGTAAGATCTATGTTTTATGTGTTTAGTTTAAATTTCATCATGATTTCAGATTTGAGCCACTTGAATTATGTGCTCGTATATAAATAATGATTAAGTAATTGTTATTTTAGAATAATAGTCATTAGATATTTTTTCTTTTAAAAAAACTACATTTGTATATCACATTTTTTTGCTTATTTACTTTCCTTACTTATTTAGCAACGATGTAGTTCCTGCAGAGGAACAGCGTATGTGTGTGTGTGTGTGTGTGTGTGTGTGTGTGTGTGTGTGTTGTGTGTGTATGACATGTTGCCTTGTTAACTTCGGATATTGTGTCTGCCTTTTGTCTTCTCATTCTCCCTCTGCTCAGACTTGTGGAATGTATCGACTGCGGCCGTAAAATGCACCAGATCTGTGTCCTGCATCATGACACCATATGGCCGTCGGGGTGAGCCAGCTTTCACGCACACACTACGTGACTTGGTCTGGTTAATAAATTTGGCATTTTGTGTTTATTGAAAATCTTTAGAATCATCCAAAACCTCAATAAAGGTGCTGGAAAAGTCCTGACACACACATGAAGATGTTTAATGTAGCTGTTTCAAGTTAAAGATTGCACACAACTCCAAAATACTGGGGTGCAGTGTGCACAGAGTTTTGAAACTGAAAATACGTTGGACTCTTGATCATTAAGTCTGGACAGGAATCTGTTTACATGTGTCTGTTGCCTGTGGCGGCAACAGATACACATGCAAACAGATTCCTGGAAGCTCGAGTGTAGAGTTAGTCTCTCATCCCTTTTATTTTGATCTCCCTTCATGTGTGGTCTGTTTGTAATTAAAAGATGCACGTCATTTCAGAATCATTATAGCTGTTTTAAAGAATAGAAGGCTGACATGAAAGGCCGTCGTGTCTTGATTAAAGCCACTTAATCACTGTTATTTCTGCTGATTGTGACAGAGCTGATGGTAACCTGCAAATTTAACCATTTACTTCCTCCCTAACTACAGCTTTGTATGTGACAACTGCCTCAAAAAAGCCAATAAGACTCGGAAAGAGAACAAATATGCGGCCAAAAGTAAGTGAAGTAACTCTGAGCTACCAGCTCATTTCTTGCCTGTGTTTTATGGCCCCACTGCTTGACTTTCCTTTATCTGGACTTTGTCATATTGTTGTGATCCCTTTTTCTTTTAGCCTTAATACCAACATTTCTGAAAGCCCCGAACTATCTTAATGATGAATATGAGTCTAATAAAACAAATTCTTCCACATCTCTTCGTATTTTAAATAATTTTGTCAAGTTAGAAGTCGAGTCAATATGATATATAGAGAACAATATCACACATCACAAGTTTGCTTCATGTGGCTTTACAATCTGTACAACATATGACACGGTCTACCCTTTCTGTGCATTCAGACCAAACGCGAATTTAACCGTCGCAGAGGTTTTATCGCTGAACAAGTGTTCACACACAACGCGATAACGTGAATAAACACCAGCCGCGATTACTACAGCTGTATGAACCAAAAGCAAATATTTTGCTGTGATTTAATTGCAATAAACGGATCAAACTGATGCCGAAATAACTACAATATGATGCAGATTTGTTAAACATGAATTCATACTTCATCAGGTCTGTCAGCAAGACAGCAGGAGAACAACTTCTAAAATGTTGGTTTTCTGAAGTTCGGATCGATCAGGGCTATGCTAACTTGCTCTTTTTTCCAAGCAATGTCCAGTTTTGTCCATTTTTTTTTTTATATAAATATGATGTAGTCCCACAGAGCTCAGGGTGCCAACTGATGCTAACAACAACAGTGGAATCGGAAATGCACGGAAGCTGCTGAGAAGCGCAAGTGAAGATAAATCAACTTTGAAATCCCAAAAACTAAAGTAAAAAGCTAATTTAATATAAGGACTGAACTCCGAGCTCCTCCCGCGAGCAAATGGCGTAGTTATCAGAGCATAATCCAGACCCACTACACGTATTTGTCCAAAAGCTACAGCGCTGTTCCCGGCTCTGTCCTCTGCTTTTCCCCGCAGCTTAGTGACTTTTCGTCGGCCAGCGGTGTTTTATTTCTCCGCTCTGCCTGGTAACCTCCACACAACACTCTGAAGCCATCAGTGAAGTCCGAATAATCTCAACGCTGATAGGCTATCACAACTTCACATCGCCGGCAGCGCCCGTAACGCTCACTTCGCTTTTAGTCTGAAAGCACCATTAGACCCTAGAAATAATTTTCTCCAGTTGAGTTTATCCATGGCTGCCTGGTTAAAGTGCCCCAAAGTTAAGCAGCTGGACTCATGAAGTGAACACATTTTGTCTGTCCTTTCTGTCTGTAACCAACACTGATTCTTTATCTGCCCTCTGCCTCAGTGAGAATAACACCTGCAGTAAACCCAGTTTTTAAATAAGCCTGTCATTATCAATTTATTAAAGTGGGATTGTGAAGCCAGAGGAAGTCAGAGGAGGGGAAAAGAGATTCACTGAGTCTCACTTCTCTTTCTTCATCCTTTGCCATTTGTTTCGCAGGACTTCCTCAGACCAAGTTGGGGAGCTTTTTGGAGTCACGAGTTAACGACTACCTCAAGCGGGTGCATAGCCACCTTGAAACTGGCGAGGTCACTATCCGTGTGGTCCACGTCTCAGACAAGGTGGTGGAGGTGAAGCCGGGCATGAAGTCCAGGTAGGAGATCGAATTTCACTGCTGCTGCAGGGTTTGGGTGTTTAGTGAGTAGAAAGACCCAGAAGAGCTGAATGTTGTGATATCTAAGTCCTTCAAAATGAAATAATCGCAGTAAAGAAACACTGGCAACGGAGTAAAAGCCTACAGTGACGGAGAAGACTCTGTTCCTACAACTTCCTTAACTCTGCGCTGCTCTACACAGGTCACAAACACACCCGACTGTGTGTCCCTGAGAATTATTAGGTGATAGGATTTCCCTCTACGTTTTACAGTGGAGGGATCTCACCTGAAACAAAGAGCACCGCTAGTCATCTCGTTATAAATGTTTTGGAGGAAAAGGAAAAAGCGAGAAAAGTAGAGACAAAAAGCACAGTCAGGTGCCTGTGAATTCCGCAGCATGTCTGACATCAGGGTAGTGCTAGGTGCTGCACACTTCTCCAGGATCAGTTCCCCATGGAAACTCTGCACAAGGGCAGTACCTCCGCGCCACTATGAGAACAAATGTACCAAGCTGTTGTTGCCAGGTAACAGCTGGTTGGCTATGGTGCAAAAGACAGGTGTGGACGGAGAGTTTGTTTAGTGGAGGGCAGGGAAAATTGTGAGCACTAGTGGAACATAAATAGGATTTGTTTTTTTATTTCTAAGACAATATATTGATTCAGTACCACTGATCCTGTGGTCCAGCTATACAGTAACGCTTGTGTCTTGTAGTTTTCTAGTTAATATAAAGAAATTTGATTTACGGTATTGATAGCAATTAGTAATCTGTTTGGGAAAACTCACCAGTTGGTGTTTTCCACAAAATGCCAGCTCTTAAACCACATCCCACACTACTTAAGCAAACTCTTTCTGTCTGTGGTTTTCCACAGAGTCCTGGCTGATTTATGTGCTACACTTAAAATTTTCACCATTTAGTCTGAGACTTGTAATGTTTATTTATTAAAAAACAGTTAATGCATTGGAACCAGATATAGAAATCCCTACAACTCTGTCAAAGAGTCGTTATTGTCTCACTTCAAACCAGCTAATTATGACTCAAACGTTAAAAGCACTACTAGGAGTTGCATATTTGTCCCCCCCATGTTGTGATGTAGCCTCGTCAGACAATACAGAAGATGAAACAATATGGTAAAGACACAGCAGTTGTTAACATTTTTTGGATTTCATCGCTCTTTTCCTCATCCTGGCTGTTTTGTTTTTTTTCCTCTCTAGGTTTGTTGACAGCGGAGAGATGTCTGAGTCCTTCCCCTACAGGATGAAAGCCCTGTTTGCATTTGAGGACATCGACGGAGCAGATGTGTGTTTTTTCGGCATGCATGTTCAAGAGTACGGCTCGGACTGCCCACCTCCCAATCAGAGACGAGTGTACATCTCTTACCTGGACAGTGTGCACTTCTTCCAACCTCGACACCTCAGGACTGTCGTCTACCACGAGATCCTGCTTGGCTACCTGGAGTATGTCAAGAGGCAGGGGTAAGAGAGAATAGTTTACACCTTGTCAAACATAATACCTGCAAGGACCCTAACCGAGCAGCTGAAATCAGCCTTCATGTTCCAGGCGCTGCTACAGACTGTTTTTAGTTGCATGGAAGTGCAGATGAAATGGAAATCAATTTACTACTTTTGTAATGAATACATCTACATTTTACCCTGTGTCAGGTTTACAACGGGCCATATTTGGGCCTGTCCACCCAGTGAAGGGGATGATTACATCTTCCATTGTCACCCAACGGACCAGAAGATCCCCAAGCCAAAGCGCCTGCAGGAGTGGTACAAGAAGATGCTAGACAAGGCTGTTTCTGAGCGTATTGTCCATGATTACAAAGTGAGACATGTTTTCTGTTTTAGTTATTGTACAAACAATGACTCATCCGTAGTCCCTATAATAGTCAGTGTTGTACAGTATGAAGACCTTTGTCGGTCTTTCTTTAATAAGTTTTTGAATAATGCTTAATGTTCACAGTCTGCTAATACTATATTATTTGAGAAAAAGCACCACAAGTTTACCAGCTCTTGTGGAGATTTCGATCAAATATGAATATCTATGATTCAAAACTTCATTTGCTGGTGGAGATCATGTGATATGGTTAAAATACCTGGGACAGCTGCATAATTGATTATTTTTTACGGTCAAGAATGAACTTTGAACCTGAAAGATATCAGTTCCATTGTCTCCTAAGACAGCGAAAAGGTTAATAAGCACATAAATGACATCATAAGCACTTATCTTTGTCACTCAGGACATCTTCAAGCAGGCAACTGAGGACCGGCTGACCAGTGCCAAGGAGCTGCCGTACTTTGAGGGCGACTTCTGGCCCAATGTGCTGGAGGAGAGTATCAAGGAGCTGGAACAGGAGGAGGAGGAGAGGAAGAGGGAGGAGAACAGCACCTCCAACGAGAGCACAGATGTGAGTGGAGTAAGAGTCCACTTATAATCTTCACTTTCACAGGCTCATTTTTTGTCCCATTATGTTGACGTTTATCGTGCCAGTGCTGCGTACTGACATTGTACATCAAACCATTCACAGGCCACAAAAGGAGACAGCAAGAATGCCAAAAAGAAGAACAATAAAAAGACAAGCAAGAACAAGACCAGCATGAGTCGAGCCAATAAGAAGAAACCAGGGATGCCCAATGTCTCCAATGACCTTTCCCAGAAGCTCTACGCCACCATGGAGAAACATAAGGAGGTATGCAAGTCTTATTTGACAATAGAAATGGCTGCTTACTATTCTATTGGATTATATGGCGTAGCTATAAGAACATTATGGTGTGACGTAGGTCATCAGTTATCAGGTTCACTCACTGTGAATGCAGATCATTAAAATAGTAGTACTCATAGACAGCTGGTACTATAGCAACAACTGAGCTTAGTAAAAGGTCCTTAACTTTACCTTTTTACTGACAGCAGAGTAATACATCTAGATTAAATCTATATTTTTATATATTAACAATAGATTACATGACTACTTGTACGTGGAAGGTGTCACTCATAGAGAAGAACCCACAGAGAATTATCTAGTTTAATGACCACCCAACTAAAGTAAATAAAACTATATATTAATACATTGGAAAGTGAGAATAAAGCTGCTTGCACACTGCCTCGACAAACGAGGACCGACTCCAACCTACACGACTGTTCAGATCAGATCAGTGTCGCGCGTCAGTCGGTGTTCGTCAGTGTCAGTCCGTGTCAGTCCGTGTCAGTGGGATGAAGTCTTGAGAGTTTGACAAGTCTAGTCGGGTCGGGTCAAGTCGTAGAAAGTTGGACCAATGTGCGCCATTTTCCAACAAACCACAACATTCTGAGAGTGTTCCCTTGACGACTAAGCCTACACTAGCATGCGGAACGTCAGCGCACACGACTTTCTTAGTTGTCAATGTAGGATAGCAAGGTGCTCATTACTCGCTCCTCTCTCTCTCATTGGAAACTGACCCGTCTGTGAACAGCCTCTCCTCTTCATGCACAGTCTGAATCAGAACATTCGCTGGAGGAAGAAACAGGTGTCGTGCGTGGTGATCATCCACCTAAAAGTGATTGCCCTCTGCGAGAATGTGCGTGATAAAGCTGTAACGCCCAGCATCAAGTCATCTACAGCTGCTTTTATCTCAAACAGTCATAACGTGCAAATAAACATGACTTTATGTCCATGGTAACAAAGGTATGTCTTTGTGAAACGTTAATGTTTCTTGTAATGGAATAATCACAGTTGCAGTGTTTGCAGTTTATCAGTCCTGACAAAACGTTATTATAAACAATAAAATTAGCCTGTTGTTGCAGATGAAATTTGTGTTTGGAAGGCCTATGTTTAATATACTTGTTAATATTTGGAAAACAGACTGTAGTCTTTAACATGATTCACGACTGGGTTAGGCTATAAATAAAATAAAGCAAGTATCTCTCTTGCAATTATCCTTATGACATTATTTTTGCTTGCTCTGTGCCAACCAGTCCAGTCGTTTTGCAAACATGGACTTTTGCAGTAGCCTATTGCACTTGCCAAAAAGACAGATTATAGCTCAGTTGGTACTTATTACCAGTTCAGATACATTTAAATGGCCAATATAGCCCATATAGCTATGCTATGTTTTGCACTTGCCAAAAAACTGATTCCACCTCACCACTTGTGGCTGAACGGTTCTCAAAACTAACTGATTTTAGTCATGAGCATTATATATGAGTTATGGCTGATTATAGCTCGGTCTGGTCAGTGTGAACTGACAGTTGGATTTCTGAACATTTGAAAGACTGAAATCAACTGCTGCCAACTTCAGAATAATGAGTGTTAGCTGGGTGCAATCTGAGCAGCGTGCAAGTAGCTTAAAGGAATCTACAAGAATAAGATAATCTGACAACTGTAGCATCTGTTGTCAGTGGGCCAAGATATTGTACAGATGTTGGTACAGGCATGGCCTGAATCCCACCTCGTCCACCGACTGTGAGAAAACCTACAGCTGATCCTCTCCATTCTTAATTCCCAGGTCTTCTTTGTTATCCGCCTCATTGCTGGCCCCACCGCCAACTCGCTGCCACCCATCACTGACCCGGACCCCCTGATGGCCTGTGACCTGATGGACGGCCGCGATGCCTTCCTGACTCTGGCCAGGGACAAGCACCTGGAGTTCAGCTCCCTGAGGAGGTCTAAGTGGAGCTCCATGTGTATGTTGGTGGAGCTGCACAACCAAAGCCAGGACCGCTTTGTCTACACCTGCAATGAGTGTAAACACCATGTGGAGACCCGCTTCCACTGCACTGTCTGCGAGGTGAGAATTGGGACTCACCCAAATCTTGCTTTTCTCCCTTTTTTAATTTTAGTGGAGGGAAAACTGTGACGCTGTGAACATTTTAAGTACTGTAACGTGTGTATCAGGCGGTAACATGTTGAGCACTAAGCTGGCACTTATCATACTTTGTCCCCTTAACCTCTCTGAGATCACTTATGTTGAAAGTCAGTATAGCCAGTTATATCATGCAGATGAGGTTTTGGCTCTGCATTTAAGGTTACCAGACAACTTTGTGAGCATAAAACAGTGATTTGATCTATATTTACATTTTTTGCTTTAAGTCACTGTTTATACTTTTGTTGTTGTCTTATGTAATGAGAAACAATTGTTCAATGAGACCTCATAAATGTAATCCACAGTCTTGTTTCACTTAACTGGAAGAGGATAAAGGAAATCAGATGTAGCCTTTATAGGACTCTTGTACTGACAAACCATTTTCCGTTTTTTTATTAGTTTTCAAAATGCTTGCAGGTAATGTAATCGCTGAAATTCTGCGTTGCAAAAAGTTTAGTAATATAGGAATAACGTGTTTTGAAGCACTTTTCTTTTTCATTTAAATGGCTACTGAACAAATAACATACAACAGAAGCTAAGCTGGCCTGGGGAGGGTGTAGAAAGCCATGTGCAACCCTTGATACACATGGAGTAGGTAGCAGCCCAGGGCTCACACCAGTACCTTGACTTGAGCTGCTAGTGCAGCGAGAAAGTCATGAATTCTTGACTGTCTACCAAACATTGCCAGTTCATTGGAGTGCACAGGAAGTGACAAAGGCTCACTCCTGTTTCAGTAAGACTGACACTTACACAACAGCAAAACATTGCAAAAAGGCTGTGTTTTTGAGGGCCTGTTGCTGTAGGGTTACGGGTGAGAGGATGAAATAATAACCAGTTTTAAGGCTTACTAAAAGCCACATGGTTTGAGACAAGACTGCACTGATATGTAGCACTTTAGTTTCACAGGTCTAAAAATACAGGTTCAAGTCTGAACATGTATTAATTAATCCAGTACTTATACCCATATTCATTTTCCCATCCCTTTTTTTCCTTCTTCTACTCCAGGACTATGATTTGTGCATCACCTGCTATAACACTAAAGGTCATGAGCACAAGATGGATAAGCTGGGGCTCGGACTGGACGACGACAGCAACAACCCGGCAGCAGCAGCTACCCAGAGCCCCGGAGACTCTCGCCGGCTAAGCATCCAGCGTTGCATCCAGTCGCTGGTCCACGCATGCCAGTGCCGCAACGCCAACTGCTCCCTGCCGTCCTGCCAGAAAATGAAGCGTGTTGTTCAGCACACAAAAGGCTGCAAGCGCAAAACGAATGGTGGCTGTCCCATCTGCAAGCAACTCATTGCTCTGTGCTGCTACCATGCCAAACACTGTCAGGAGAACAAATGTCCCGTCCCGTTCTGTCTGAACATCAAGCAAAAGCTTCGGCAGCAGCAGCTGCAGCACAGGCTCCAGCAGGCCCAGATGTTGAGGAGAAGGATGGCCAGTATGCAGAGGGTAGGGCAGCAAGCCGGAGGGCCAGCAGGAGGACCTGTAGGACTTCCTTCACCAGGCAACAATGGTACCACAGCACCCAGTACCCCAACTTCTGGTGGTACCCAACCCCCAACACCCCAGACCCCAACTCAGACCATGCCTCCAGTCCCGCAGCAAGGAATGGGCCCTGCATCTGGAGTCCAGCAGCAACAGCAGCCAGGTGGGATGCCCCCTCAAAGTGGCATGCCTCCTCAGCACCCCCTTCACCACCAGTTCCAGCAGATGGCAGGTGGAGGAGGTGGGACTGGGGGGATAATGAGCTCTCCCCAACATCAGCAGCAGATGCATCCTCAGGTCCAGCAGCAGCAGCAGCAAAGTGGAACTGGGACCAACCCTCAACAGCTCCAACAGCATCCCAACAGTTTGCCTCCATATGCCAGCAGACCACCGGGCTCCTCCCCAATCCATCAGTCCCAGGGCAAACCGGTCCTTGGCTCTGCAACGCCTCCCCAGCAGCACCCTGGTGGCGCTGTCATGGCTGGAAGTGTTGGCGGCCAACAACCTCCAAGCCAGCCCCCGGGCCAGCCTTCCCTTCTACAGCAGCAACAACACCCCTCTTCTGGCCCTCCACCGGCAGCAGTAGAAATTGCCATGAAGATCCAACAGGTAGCCGATGCTCAGAGAAAGATGGCTCTGCAGAGACAAGCAGCCCAGGCAGCTGCAGGGATGATGCCACCTCACCCTCACCATCAACAGGGTCAAGGTCAACAGATGGGCATGGGACACCAAGGGGCAGTAGGGATGGTTGGACCCCAGGGCATGCCACCACAGACCCAAGCAGCAGTGGCAGCTGCTCGGGCCCACATGGATCAACAACAAGGTGCTCCACCAGGGATGATGGTTGGTGCTGGTGGGCCCATGCAGCAACCCCCTCAGCAGGGTAACCTGCCCCAGGGCCAGCTCCCCCCTCAGGTACAGCTTCAACAACAGAGGATGGGCGCGCCACTTCAAAACCCCCAACAGCAGCAACAACAGTGGGCAGGCCAGGGGATGCCACCTCAGCAGAGGCAAGCTATGATGAACCAAATGAGCCACCCAGCCATGATGGCAGCTCAACAACAACAGCAGCAGCAGCAAATGCAACAACAGCAGCAGCACCAACAAGCTCAGGGCCATGCTGCCTTGATGAATATGGCGCAGCAACAGCAGCAGCAAGGTACTGGTGGCGGAGTCCCAGGGGGGCCTGTTCCTGGAGTTACTGGTGTCCCAGGGGTTGGAGCTGCTGGTGGGAACATTCCCCAGGCAGCCCTCCAGGAGCTGTTACGGACACTTCGCTCACCCAGCTCACCACTCCAGCAACAGCAAGTCCTCAACATCTTGCGGTCTAACCCACAGCTCATGGCTGCTTTTATCAAGCAGAGAGCCTCAAAATACAAGGGAGGGCCAGTTGGACCAGGTGGTGTCCCTGGAGGCCCCGGTCCCACAGGGGGTCCTGTTGGTAATGTCATGCCAGGAGGAGGCCCGCAGGTGAACATTAATGCTGCAGGTGCCAGCCAGCCAGGTATGCACATGGGAGGCCAGGGAGGGACGAATGTAAACATGGCCACTATCGCCCAGCTGCAGCAAGTACAGCAGCAGCAGCAACAGCAACAACAGCAGCTACAGCAGCAGCAGCAGTTACAACAACAGCAGCAGCAGCAGCAGCAGCAACAGCAACAACAACAACAACAGCTACAGCAACAACAACAGCTACAACAGCAACAGTTACAACAGCAGCAGAGGCCGATGCTCAACAGTTTACAACAACAGCAAGTGGCAGCTCTCCAGCAGCAGCAGCAGCAGCAGCAGCAAGGGGTGGGAAGAGGTATGCAGGGCCAGGCGACACAGATGGCAAATCTCAATCCCCAGTTTAGAGAGCTGCTCATGAGACGGCATCTCCAGCAGCAGCAGCAGCAGCAGCAGCAGCAGCAGCAGCAACAACAACAACAACAACAACAACAGCAGCAGCAGCAACAGCATCAGCAGCAAATGGGAGTAAATCATGGTCAGTTCCAGCAGCCACAGCCTCCACAGGGGCAGGGTTACATGGGACAGCCTGGGATGCAGCCTCAGGGCCCACCTGGAGGTCCGCCTCTTGGCCCTCAGCACCCTCAGCAGCCTGGTGGTCCCCCAGGCCAGCAGGGGCAAAGTTACCCAGGGTCAGTGGCCCAGCAGCAGGTCACAGCTGCACTCCAGCAGAGGCTCCAGCACCAGCACCACCTTCAGATGCAGCAGCAGAATGCCATGGCTGGCCTGCCAGGTGGGGATGCAGGGTCAGGTGGAGGAGGTGGAGGAGGACCTCAGCAGCCACCTCAGGGCCCTCAGCCCACTCAGAGTGGCCCCCAACCTCCATCTTCTCAGGTTCTGCTCCAGCAGGCCATCCACCAGAGACTGCTCCAGCAGCAGCAGCAGCATCTGGGCCCTGGGGGGTCACCAGCCCAGCACAGCAATCCCATGAGCCCTCAGCAGCCGCAGCAGATGGCCCAGTCGCCACACCCACATCTGCAGGGTCAGACGCTGCCCACATCGCTGGCTAACCAGGTGCGATCCCCACAGCCTTCACCCAGACCTCAGTCACAGCCACCACACTCCAGCCCGTCCCCGCGCATGCAGCCCCAGCCTTCGCCACATCACATCTCCCCCCAGATGCAGACGGGTTCCCCACACCCTGGCCACCTGAACCAGCACCACCCGGGTATGGTCCCTCCACAACAACAGCAACAGCCATCGACCCAGCAACAGCAACAGAACTCTATGGAGCAGTTTGGGTCGGACCAGAGTGCCATGCTATCTCAGTTGAGTGGCATGGCTGGTCTCCACGGGCCAGGGGGGAACGGTCAAGACCCACTGGGCCAGAATATGAATCACAACCCTTTAGACATCATGTAGGAATTCTACTTAACGTGTCAAGTTGAGCTGAAACGCTTTGTGATTCTTCGCACAAACTGCACTCACCCAGGACAGTGTTATTGTTATTACTTAGCCTTTCTTTTTTATACTATTATTAAATGTTATTTAAAATGTTTTCAATAAAGATACATTGAACTGAACTTCCTATGGGAGATGAACAATAAATCAAGCAGTTGTTAAATAAAGAGTAAATGTAAGTTATTGCTGTTAATATATTTTTTTGCCAACTGTGGACAAAGAGGGGGGATGGTTTCTCTAGCACCCCCCCTCACCTCCACCTCTTGCTGAATACAAGAAAGGTGATATTTTTCGGGGGTAAATGGGAGTAATTGCCTTTTTTTAAGAAATGTTTTTAAGATTTTAAAAGTGGTCAAGAATTAAAGAGGAAATGATTTAATGCAAAGAACTTTTTTTAAAAATCAGTTTCGCTTCCCATCATTCAGTCTGTCTATTTCTGTTTTATGAAGTGATGTGGATTATTATTATTAATGTAAATCCAAACATGATGCATATCTTCATTTTTAAATGTTTGGGTTTGTTTTATTTATTGTTTTCTTTTGGGGTGGGGGTGTTATGTACCCTGAGACTGCTACAATTCGTATAGAAATATATTTTTGTTATTGACTGTTAAGATGGGGTTAGTGGATATTTCCTTTCATTTTAGATGTCTTTAGTTGGGTCTGTCCAGGCAGGAATAATTAAATGTCAGTGTTTAATTGCAGTGGTCGAGGTCTGCTGTGAGTTTGAGACGTTGAACGGACATTTTGTGACGTCCCGGCCAGCTTCTGTATTGGACATCGGTCATGCTGGAAGGGACTCTCTTCCCTTGCAAACATGCAAGCCCTCTCCCTCGAATGTGTGCGCACTCCTTCCTTTAAAGACACTTAATATGGAGCAGTGGAGGCTTGGGGAGGGGGGTGCTTACCTGTGTGCCTGTAACATTTTGAGTACATGGGCTGGGATGTGAAAAACTGGGTGGGGTGGGCTCCTTTTACTGTTTTTAGGATTCTGCTGTTTGGAGTAAACAGAGGATTTTGATCCAAATGAACTGTGTTGCACAGAAATGAGGAGAAAGGAGGAGATATGAGCAGTCAGTCTCCGTCTCTTTCTGCCTCGTCCCCTTTGCTGCTTCCCTTGGACTTTAACCCCTCTCCCTTCCTCCTCCTCCTCTGGGGGAAGTCCCCCCCCCAACTCCATCCTCTTTATCTTTCTGCTAAGAACTTTGGGAGTTTAATTTAATATTTTTTACTGTACAAAGGAAACACAAACTGTGGACTCAAATACTGTTTTTATAATAAAATGAAAATTACCAACAGTGATGTGTCCTGTATGTGACTGTTAGAAATAAGATAAGGGTGTCTGGTGAATATGCTGTCTTTAATGCTGCACAGTTAACCTGCCCTGGGGCAGATTAATGGAGTCGTCTTTCCTGACAGGGACATGAGTACTGACTTTACAATAATGTGACAATCAATGCAGGGCATTTTTTTTAGCAAGATTGGTCTGTGGTATGCCACTGTCCCAGACTTCCTGTGTGTTTAAACTTCTAATACAATGAATAAAGATTAGCTGCATTTTAACGTCTTTCATTTTCAAGAGGATTCCTGACAGTGTAGGTGGTTTTACACTCTTATTCCCAGCTGTGAAAAGAATGAGGCAAATTGTGGTAACTGGAAATAATGACTACCCTTTATATTGTCTTTAAATGCTCCCAGTAACTTTATGCAGCATTTGGGTCAGGTGGGTCTCATCGGATAACATCATTTCTCACTCCTCTCTGCAGTGGCAGCACCAAGTCTTACAGTGGGGTACTTTTAACAAGTTTGTTCATGAGTCAAAAACAAGTACTAATTTCAAACTACTTATCCTGCAGGGTGTCTGGGAGACAAGGTCACCAGTTCATCTCAGGGCTGCATTCATTTATTACGCTGATTCAACAATAGCTGGAATAATAGATTTTAATAACGTGCTGTTTATTATGGACCCCTGTTTAAAGTTTCAAAACTTGTCTTTACTTTTATGTTTGGATAACATTTATAGTGTTTCTCCCTCTGTGATCACAGCTGATATATATCCCAAAGTGAAAAGAGGCTGAGTAGGAGAAGTACATACCAGAACATACCCAGATGATTCTCTGTGATCTAATTTTTCAGGCTAAAATTAAATGTGGCCATTTTCACATTCACATGAGCATGTTTGAAGCTGAATAAGAAGCGCTCAAAGCTTCTTGTCTCCTAAATGTTTCTTGTTAGTTCCCCCCCTTCCTGCGCTCCACACTTCAGACATACTGAGCCTATGATTCAGACTATTAACTTGCACTCGATGGCGTCACTTACAGTCATATGTCTTTCCTGAGAACAACATGCCATCTAGTGGTGACATTGGACAGTGTGTTCATTGGAAAGGCAGTAAGAATGGGCACATTCAATGGTTTCAACAGATATTTCACCAGTTTTAGAAAAATACTGGAGTTAAAGTAACAAGTTGCATCATTGTAAGAAATATTTCAGAAAGGACAACGTTTCATGTGATTAATAGGGTTTCAAAAGGCAGAAAAGACAGAGAAAATACACTAGTAGCAGGTTTCAGGAAAGAAGTGTCCAGAATTTGTCTTCTTTTCAGGGAAAGTGTCTTAACACTTCCAGAAAGTTGACATTTGCACATTTTCACTACTCAAGTGCAGTACTCACAGTAGAATTAGACTTTAAAAGATCTGTCTTAACTAAGATTAATAAAAAAATAAAGTAGAGCTACAGTGTGTTGACTTTCAAGACTTTGGAATTTGGGGGCGCTGTTGACTGCAAAACATCAAAGTGTATCTTTGGGTTGACCAAAATGTTACCTTGTTGCTCAGACAAGAGTAAATGTCTT
Source organism: Lepomis macrochirus (assembly GCA_024633595.2). Taxonomy (NCBI): domain Eukaryota; kingdom Metazoa; phylum Chordata; class Actinopteri; order Centrarchiformes; family Centrarchidae; genus Lepomis; species Lepomis macrochirus. The sequence goes on along the minus strand of JALXJV020000007.1, from coordinate 27,387,247 downwards.
GCTTGGTGTTTAAATTGTATATGTGTCTAAAGTATAATCACTACAAAAGCTGTGCTGTGGGGTTTCATTTTCCCCCCTCAACCCCATCTGAGTAATCCAACATGATAAATATTCTCCACAAGGCAATTCTTTTTGTACATATTTATTGGAAATACAATCAAAATAAAAAGGTTTTTTTGTTTGTTTTTTTGTTTGTTTTTACAGAGAAGACATGTTTGACAGTTCATCTTTATCAGAGACTGATTGAGACACATTAAGTGACATAAGTTAGTTTAGCTTATACATGTGACATGCAATAAATAATAGTTCACTACAGTCTGACCAAACGTACATCTGCTTCCATTTGTACATTACCTTACACAGCGTAACAGCGGCAGTAAGCTGATATCACTTTTGAAATGCACAAAGGCTAGTGAAAAGAGTGGACTATCAATTGGTAATACAAAAATAGAACCAGGTAGCATTTCGTACTTGAAAAGTAAAAGGACAGACAGACAGCAAACACAACTGTGTACTTCTTTTTGTGCATCCATCCTCCTTGAAATACAGAACTTCATCTAAGCGGCAGGCATTATCTCTCCGTCTTTGTTTTATTTCTTTTGTGACAGAAATAAACCTCTCCAACACACCACAGGACAGGGTTTTGTGCATATGTGGCACAGACTGACAGGGCATGCGGTTCGCTCAGTGCGAATACTGGAAAAACAGCAATATCTTTACAAAACATTATTCGTAAGAAACAGGAGCGACTGAAACAGGCCCCGAGAAAAGATCTGAGTGTGAGACCTACTTCTAGCTGGAAAGCACTGAGGACGACTGAAAAAAGTAACTGCATGGAAGTTGTAGTGTGGACTGTAATGTTTCAGGACTGCTGTCTCACCATCTGTCTCTCGCTCCCAGTAAGCGCAGCGGCCCCAGGAATGAAACCTGCCACTGAGATCCATTTAGTCCCCTGGATTGCAATGGATGACTTGAGATCATATTTTGGGGCCCCAGGCTTCCTATCTCACCTAATAAAATGAACCACAATGATAAAATTTCCACTCATTTTTTTTATTCAAAGGCAATAATGTCTTCATTGAACTCAGTAGGAAATGAGTGTAGCTTTGTAAACATGTGGAATTAGCTTACATAAATGACTATTTACATGTTCAAAATGAGTGGCAAGTCTACTTATGGTTATTTTGATCTTCCTCCCTCTCTCTCTCTGTCTTTCTGATTACTCAATAGCCCTTAAAGAAGCCTTCAGCCACCTTGGCTTCTTTAAAAGTCACCGTCAGAGAGTTGATAGTCACGTTAGTCACAATCACGCTATCGGGATGGTCTGCTGCAGCGGGAGCAGTCTCACTGCCCGGTGTTGTTGTGATAACGCTCTGACTGTCGCCTTTCACTTCCTCCTTGCTCACCTCGTCAGGGTCACCTGCCATCTCGCGGCTCCCCTGTACGCTCACTATCACAGAGGTTGTGTTGTTCCTCTGGCAAACTTTGTTCTCTACTATGGGACACTCTGGCGCTGACTCCACGGCCTCCTCACCTCTGTCCCAGTCTGACCTGCCGCACACGGCTAGTGCATCTTCTGGTCCGGCCTCGGACACAGAGGCGCTGTCGTTTGATTGGTCGCATGGAAATGTTTCGTTCTGTCTAACTCCACCTGGAGTGTCGGTCCACGTTCCTGTGCCCACCATTGTCAGGTCGGGGTCCACCTTCTCCTCCACGTCCATGTCTAAGTCTTGTCGCTCCAGCAACGGTGGGGAGCTGCACTCTGACTGGCCTTAAAGAGAGAAAAAGAGAAATTTTTACTTTAAAAGGTCAAAGGTCATGACCAGGCTACTGAATTTTAGTGAGTAACTTGACAAACCGACCATATAAACTGTCTTCATGTCTCTCCTCGGTGGTGCTTTCAGACTCCTGCTTCTCTTCTTCGCTGGTGCCACCCCAGTCCTCTGGAGGATGGTTTTGTGCCGGGATCCCTCTAGCCCCCGTTTGGCCACCCTTTGCTTGCTCTTCCTCCAGGCTGGCCGACGGTACAAGGCTTGGTCTACATCTGTGCTCATGGAGCGGGTGAGGGACAGGCGCAGTCGAGGGGGGGCCTTCTCCTTGTGGGCACTGCGGAGGTCCATCGCAAAGATGTTCTGGGGGCAGAGAAAAGGTGACAGGTCAACAGGTGAATCATTACTGTGGTCATTTTGAGCTGCACTATGTTTCCAGGTACAAGTCTGTCATCTAGATTGTTTCAGTGGGTTATTTCCATTGGTCACGACATGTTTGCTGGACAACAGGTATTTATAGTAAATATAGTCTTAAAGGATGTGATATTATATACGTCTCTCACTGTCAACACATCCCATGAACGGACCAAAACCACTGTTGTCCAAAGAGTCTCCAGCCATGCTAGCAGCTCAGTGTGACTGTAGTTAGCCACAACTGTGTTTTGAGCTAAATGCTGGCCTCAGCTTGACAACATGACGTCAACATGCTCACAGTGATCATTTTAACGTGTTGATGTTTAGCGCGTAAAATGTACCAAATTTACCTTCTTAGTTCAACCTAAATTTGAGAAAAAGTCTGAAAAGTGCTGAACTCCCAAAAGGGCACAAGTCTGAGGTTTATTTTGAGACCCTTCCCACCACCTGGGTTAAGGACAAACTGTGTTCACATGAACAAACTCCACACTGAGCAGCAAAGGTTAGTGAAGGAAGGTATAACAAAAAGCTTGCAAGACAAGAAGAAAGGTGAGTGTCGCTACCCGCAGGACGAGCCTCCTGGGTCTGAGACCTTTCCTGCGATAGGCCAGAGCTCTCATCTTCTCCTGACTGGGAGAGAGGTGGGAACAGTGGGGAGGGAGAGGACAGAGACAAAGTGACAAAGAGAAACAGATTGTGAGCAAGAGTACAGAAAGAAAACCAAAAGAAAAATAAATAAATATGAAACTGCTTTGCAAGCATAAAAAAAGCTTCCCATGATTACTCACTGCTCTTCATAGGCCAGGACCAGGCGCGGGTCCAAAATATTGTCCTCTGGTTCCCAAGTACTGTACCTTCCAACACACACACATTCAAATCAGTTCACTCACAGGACACAGACTTCGAGTATCAAGAATACTTTGAAAAGGCTACTGTATACATATTTAGGGGATGAGGTCAAAGGAGGGTGACTCAAGGCTTACTCACTTTGTGGACCATCCTTGCCATTTCAGTAAGTACTCCACATTACCCTGAGGAGAGAGAGAGAGAGGAGGGGGCACACTTAGAGGAGGTGCAGCAGACAGAGTCGGACACATTCACAACAACCTGCACTTCCAATCTGCTCCAGCGTGATGCAGAAGCGAATCCAGCCGCTATGTGCGAGCCAGATTGAAAAGGGGGACTGTCGCTTTAAAGAGTGGCGGGAGGGAGGGTCATGGACATTTTTCTCCCCTTCAAATGGTGTTTTTCTCAGGGATGACGTCAATGACGAGCGGGGCTGGGTGGCCTCCAAACAGCAGCTTCGCTCCGGCATCGCGGTGACGTGAGCCGGTTTCTAGAATGCACGGGCTCTTTCTGGAACATTACAACGGGGGCTCGAATAGGTGGGGCCACGCGAACATGTAAACAACGTGGTGTTGCGCAATGTTCAACCTGAAACAACTGTAAGAGTAAATCCAAGTGCAGAATAACTGTATCACAAACAGTGCCTATGTGGAAGACTACTGTTTGTTTATGACACTGATCGATCTGTGGTTTTATTATTTTATTAGGCCTATATCGGTCTAAACTTTAGCATACTACTGTGAGATGAAAGTGATGTTGCACTGCGCTGCATTTATTTTACATTACAGAATATACTGTATGTGCACGTGCTGCGTCAAATAAGACAACGGGCTGCCAAATTATCTACTATGGGGATAATGTGTGAGCGCGAGTCCACATCTACTGTAAATCAATGGGTCACCATTACGCAGCAGCATTTATATTACACAGCAGTTTCGCTCAGATACTCCGCTCCGCTCGCTGGCGAACATTTAAATCGACTTCGCAGGTCCCCGTACATCGGTCGTATACCCCCTTGCAGGATACATACCCCCTTTAACATTTTACTACAGCTGCGTAGGCTCCCTCAAAACACGTTCATGCTGCAGCACCTCAGCAGCTGCACGAGGAGGCTAAAGGATGCGACCCAGGCTGCAAAACAATGTTAAACTTCGGCACGGTTAATTAAAAGAGCAGATTAGTCTGAACATATCTTTTGTGGGAACTATTGGAAAACTGCGTAGCTTATAGTTTTGTTGCGCATGAGGAAATGGGATGCTACACGGAGCGTGCGGCTCTGTTAGGATAACAAGCACAGGAAAAGAAGTTATGTAAGTTATATGAAGTGTACCAGGGTACTAGTCGTCCTTCTTACCTTTCTCACTCTCTTCTTTGTTATTGACTCCACTGCAAACACTTGGTCTCCTATTGATGACAGCTCCATCGCCGCGCGCTTCTCCACAAAGCTTGCAAACTGGATGTTTGCAGTTATTGTCAAAATAAAAACTGTCAAAGAGGAAGAGGAGGAAGTGTCCGCCCTCGGAGTGTCGCTGCAGCTGCTCGCTCCCGGTCTGAACACTTGTTTCTAGTCTCTGCGCTTTCCTCACACCAAACTCCAGCTGCCTGCCTCCCTCCCTCACTTTTTAAAATCTGCGACACATCAACAACGCGCTGCTTTAAGCCGCGCGCGCCACCTTTCCATTGCGTAGGGCCGAGCCCCCAGTGTGCGTGCCCGCGCTCACGAGGCCGCGCACGTAAATTGGAGCAGCGTAGGAGGGTCATAACGACAAGGTTATGTGAAACTAAAGTTAGGGGAGGAGATGCTGCTACACAATGAGTGATTCCACGAACGTTTCTTCATTAAAAATATTGCCAGTTATCCAATTAAGAGACAAAGGTACTTGAACACAGTTCACTCGTTTTTATTTCAGGGGCTAAACTTTGAAAAACTTTTTAGTAACATCCAAACCTACCTAACTTAACGTCAATGTTTTATTAAATTAGACTACTAGTAAAGCTTTAACAAATTCTTGCTACTTTAAAGGACCAGTCCAACATCTTTGGGAAATACTTTTATTTGCATATGTGTGGAGAGTTAGATGAGAGGATCAATACCATTCTCGTGTCTGTTTGGTATGAGCCAGCAGCCTGTTTGCTTAGCATAAAGACTAAAAACGGGGAAACCGCTGGCCTGGCTCTGTCCAGAGGTAATAAAATTCACCTACCAGCACCTTTACAGCTCACTAATTTGTATGTTATGTCATTTTCATTTAATCTGTACAAAGACCAATGTGCAGAAAAGACAACTTGCTGTTTCACATTGGATTATGTGCCAAATTTTCTTGGCAGGGAGTAGTTGGAGACATCAGGTAGAAATAGGCTAACCCATGACATTTTACAACTTTTGATTTTACTCCAAACAACAAGCTTTATGGATGTTCTAATACAAAAATGAAAAATATCCAGTATTTGTGGCTGTGGCAGGATTATAAGTCTGAATTGAATGATTGGCTGGCCTACCTGCCTGCACTCACAGCATATGAACACGTTTTTTGTGGGGAGTGGCTTTGGAGGGAGGCCTGAAGGGAGGGTGTAGGTTTTTTTTAGTTGAATACTTTCAGAATCTAGATGCCCCTAGCTAGTTTGTCCTACATTGCCTACACCAGCTTTAACTCTCCGCCAGAAAGCAGATAAGTTCCCAAACAGTTGAACTATTCCTTTAAGATATTAACAAAAGTCAGTCCAATCAAAGCCTTAAACTATGACTAGTATGACAGCTCTTAAGGGTTTCTGCTCTTTCCCAGGTTGTGCAGTTAAGATACTGAACTGAGTTTGAGCTCATGTATTTTTATGTAACAATTGTAAAGGCAGGAAAGATCAAAATCTGCAATGGAAATGAAGGCCTTGCTTCACTCTCTGGTGGAAATGTCCACCCCTCCAGCCGTGTTTGATCCAAATATGGAACTAAACACTGACTGAAAGTCTTTACACATTGAATGCTAAGCAACCCATCTGTAGAGAGGAGAGCTCAAAACAAGGTCGAGCACAACACAGACAATCATAATGACTGCTGATATGTTGCAGCCAACATGTATGTTCTTTACAGAGTGCAGAGTATTTATTAAAATCTCTGTTCAGTGGTGTGGCACACTTACCTAACTTTCTACCTGACTGTGTACTCGCCCTGGCCCCAGGTGGGAACAGCTCATAAAGGTAAAGGCACTACTGTGGAAAAAAGGCCCAGAGCCAATTTCCTTTGTCTTCATTGAGGCTGTGTGGATCAGTTTACAGTAAAACTCCCTGTAACTACACACACAGGGTCTCTTCACACGGTCCGCGATCTCGCTGCACCTGGATCACTTGCATCACTTACGGGCATTGGGTGTCATGGCAACTGTTTCTACAGCGACCACTGAAAAATTGGATGATGATGATGATGATGATGAGACAGCAGGAAGAGTTGATGAGCAGTGATCCACCTCTACTGACCTGTGACCTTTGACCTCATAGTACTGAGGTTATGTAAACACAATGATATTGTTGTAATGATGTGCAGCATCTGTGGTATAAAGTAGGATCAGTCAAATAACTTTATAGTCATTATGGGCTTTAAAACAAAATAAAATAGCTGTAGGTGTTTATTTCGCTTTAGATTAGAGCAGCTTCCAATTATTTTCTCAATAATGTGATAATTGTTTGGTTTCTTTGTTTATTGGTCTTTGTCCCTGTGGGGCAATTAGGCTGCCGCAGAAATCACATGGCATTTTGGCAACAAAAGACAAGAAAAATTGACAATAGACAACAAGGAATGGTAAATATGGTATATAAAATGTCAGTAAATAATAAACGCCCCTCACAGCGTCAGAAAGCACAAGCACACCAATCCAAATTGTCCCAGCAACTGTCCAAACCCCAATAGTAATCAATTTATTAAGCTATTATTGTCACAGTATACAAAGAAAAACAGAAATATTAACAAATATTAGCAAATAATATTTGGGAAACTGAAAATAATTTTGAAGTGATTTGATTATCATTATCATGTTGCAATATTCCTAAAGCAAAGGCGTTTCAGTGCCTGTGGTAGGATATTCAATAGTGTAGTGGCCTCACTGGTGTCCCTAGAATCGGCCAATCTCCAAGAACCATAATCCTACATCTCCCATAATGCAACTGTATTGTGTCTTTATTACATCCTGATTGCCCGGTAAACGCTTTCAAACATTACACACTGCAGTTTGTAAAGCAGTTTGTGTTCAAACATTTTTTTGTCTCAAGCCCAAACCGAGATAACCCCGATGACATCACCATGACATCATCAGGGTTATTTTCTCAGACTGCCTTCAGAAGCGTAAAAGACATTATACCAAGGGTTTTAAAAGGCTGGGCAGTGCTGTTCATGAGGAGTAAACTGAACTTAATTTGTTAATGGTGGAGCGCCCCTTTAAGTTTATGCTTTAATACTTATTCAATATTGTTACAAGCCTTTGAGGACTCCTGGGAGCGATGGCATTTACAGAACAGTCTAGTGACCTTACTGTGCACTGTGGTGTTATAATATCATAATATATAGAGTTGTGTTCAGTAGTGAGTTTGCACAGTGATGCTGCATGATGGTGTTCTTATAGCTCCACTAATTTCTCTCAAGACCTGCGGTGATCTCACCCTTAACATTTACCGTACTACTATAGTGACCCTACAGGGACCGGCGTTACGGTAACAGTCAAAAATGTATAACGTGTGATGCAAAGAGCGCTTTTCCCGTAAGGAGGAGGTTACCGCTGCAATTCAGAAAAGAAACACGGCAATCACATGACTTGTTATCTGCCCGGATACTACTGTAGCGGAGTTGGGAGCTGAGGATGGAGCGGCAAAAACAACACAGCAGGCAGGACGGATCACAGCGCGCTCCCACCCACGTGCAATGACTCACGACTGACTCACCAAACGTAACGGTAAAAAGATCGCTGCTTCTCTGGAATATCAACAGAGGGAAAAAAAAACATTAGGGCAACTTACAGCCTCATGCCGGGAATCTATGCGTTTCTGATTTTCCTTTGTCCCAACCCCTTCATCCCCCGGGGCCCCGCACTTCATTTGTCTCGCTTTGTTACAGAGGAAAGCAGCTCTTCTGGGAAAATGAAACCATTCAAATCCTGCAGTGAAACACCAAAGACATTTTTCTAGGGAACAGACCCATTAACATGTAACAGTGGTGTGTGCATGTCTGCAGGAGAAAAACAGCCAGCATGGGTGGAAGGTACATTTACTCCCAGTATTCCCATTTATGCCACTTTGTACTTCTACTCTACTACATTTCAGAGGTACTGTACTTATTAATTTATTTATTTGACAGCTATACTACTGGCTACTTTGCAGATTACAATTTTACATATCAAACATTGATTATCATAAAAAAAGTGTTATAAACCAGCCACTAGGAGAAATTAGCAGCAGTTTGACTACTGAACTACTGCAGTAAAACACTATAACAGCTTTCATTTTTTACTTTTACTTTTGATTTGACTAATGCGTATGTACTATTCTTGAGTACACTTTTGAATGCAGGACTTTTACATATAATAAAGTAGCCCATCTTCAGCGTGATATTGCTACTTTTACTTCACTAAAGGATCTAATTACTAAATATGATATATGGACTCTTTGCTCCATTTTGCACAAACCACTCAATAAACAGTGATGTAATGTGGCATAACTGTCAGTGAATGTGAATATTTTTGGCAGAATGCATTAAGGATAAAGTTTTTATATTTACTCTTTATGTTTATTATCTACAGTGGCAAGAAAGATATTTTGAGTGTGGGTTCTTTCCAAAGTTTAGCTGAAAGCTGAAGACTCAGAACAAAACCAAAACCAAAACCAGTGGAACAAAGACTAAAATACAAAAACCAAAACCAAAACTACCTCTGTCATGACTGTAAAAATATAAATAACCATGGATGGTTACAGTATATTTATGTTTATTAGCATCCATCAATATTAAAAGAGAAATATTTGGTTCTGAAATTTCCGCAGAGAAGAGAAGCAACTCCTTTTGCATTTACAGTGTAAAAGCATATTTTGCTGTTTCTTCCAACAACAACCACCTTGATGAATCAACAAATGCAAAACAACTGTCTTCTGTTGGAGACAGTGATGGTGAAAAGGATGAAAACCAAAAGACAACAAATTAAGACATACTATTAATTAAACCATTAACTATTTATACACTGCAGGAAAATAGCTTTTCTTTAAAATACACATTTATTCATTAAAGACAGCTTGTGTCAGAATCACTCCCCTCCAGCTGATCTCAGTCGAGCTGTCAGGACAGAGAAACACAATAGATGGGGAATTACTGCTGTCCCATTAACTCATGAGCAGGTTCATGTTACTACCGCTATTTCGCCGCAATTCAGCTTCTCTCTTTTTGTAGCTTTTTACTCTGGCAGCAAAAGAGTTCAGAGAGTAAGAGTGCATAGCATGCGTCTGTTTACGAACGCTGCACAAAGACTTAAAGGAAAAGTGTGAGACTTTGGGAAATACGTGTATAAACCACAAAAGAGCCATTCATCAATTCACAACTGCAACTGGAAAATACTATCTCTGATTTTGTTATTACATGACTTTTTGCACTCCTGGAACTATTATCAAGATGTAACTTTGTAACTTGGTTAAATTCTTATATACCAGAAGAACAAGTCCACCTGCTGCGAGGAGGCACTTACAATGTGAGTTACTCTACATTTAAAAAAAATCAAACCTGACTTGTTACACTTAGTGTCATTAACCTGCTGTCACCGCTGGGGACAGGTGACCCGGGTGTGACCAGGCATGTGGCAGATGCCGCAGGTACGAGGTTTCTTAGCAGCTGGAGGTTTGTTAGCGGCGGCATCTCCGGTTATCTTCCTTCCCTTCTTCCCGCCGTCTCCACCACCATTAAATCCACCACCAAAGCCACCTGACACGAGGAAACAGAGGTCAAACGCAAACATGAGGACGTTAGAAGTCAATGCAAAAAAGGCACCAGAGAATTCTCTGTGTGCACTGGTACTGACGGCTCTGTCAGCCTGATAAGTGGATGCTTCAAGGTCCTAGTGTGAGTGTTTGTGAGTCGTGACAGCTTTTCTTTATCATTAAGTAAAGATGCAGGTGAGAAGGATCTCTTTCTCTCTCAGGTTTTTAATAATAATAAATATGGTGTGTTTTACAAAGCATACAGAAAGCATTAGATGACCCCAGGCTCAGTGATTTGACAGCCATATTTATGCAGTCTGACATTATCAAATAAAACGCACTGCAAATGTTTATGTGAATGCATTAATGGCTGTACTTCCCTGTAATGTGAAACAGAATCTGCTTGTGATGCAAGAGACATTTCAGAGTCAGTAAACAGTAAAGAGTAATGATTTGATAAGAGCCACAAACCAAAACTAAAACCAAAAACCTTTGAAGATGGATTTTCTAAAAGTGCCTGTTTGGTCAAAATCAAACCCAGCAGATTCGAACAGTGCTGAAACTCTAATTTTGTGCTGTGGAAGGCAACTATACGCCTTTATGCAACCGAGGTGTTTCACTGATCTATTTTTAATACAGACAGAATAAGAGGCTCTTTTTAAACTCAATGTAGCTGCTAACTGTTGAAAGAGAGTCAACAAAAATATCACTTACATCTCACTTAACAAGACTAAGAGTCTACAGCCATGCTGGCGGCTCTGTAAGGCTGAACTTCAATGCAAACATCGGCGTGCTAACATGCTGTTAATGACAATGCTAACATACTGCTTTATAACATGTTGAACATCTTGGTTTAGTGTGTAAGCATGCTAACATCTGCTAATTAATTGCAACTGGCCTCATCACCAAGGCGCAGGACCCCCTCTGACACAGACGCTCATCCTGCATCATGGACACCCCGCCTAACATTAACACACAGTCTCCACATCTGTCGAAACGTGTTACACTACCACACATATTTTGGATTAGTATCTATGTACATTTCACATATTACACATTTTTATAATATTTCTAATTATTTTTATTTTAAATTATTCTATTTTCCATTTATGTTTTCTGACGTTGCGGTACATCAAAATTCATTCATCATCAAAATACCAAGGCAAAGTCCTTATATGTGAAATATGTACTTGTCTGTAACCTGATAATGATTTTAATCAGCAGTAAACAGTGTACAGCTGAGGCTGATGGCAATATCTTTAGTTTAACAGGAATTTAGTCATAAACCAAAGTTTTGTAAAATTGAAATTTTGACCTAATGATGGCGCTAGAGGGATATTTAAGGGATCACCAAAGTTATTTCAATCCATCCCGAAGGGTACTTGAATATATGTACTAAACTAATAGCTGTTGAGATGCTTCAGTCTGGAGCAAAGTGGTGGGCCGACAGACTGATTGCCATTCCTAGCAAAGCTAAAAATGTCTCATTCACTGGATTTTGAAGAATATTTGAAAGGAAGTGTGATGTTTTGATCATTTTGTGTGTGTGTGTGTGTGTGTGTGTGTGTGTGAGCCTTACCTGGTGGAGGTTCGTTCTCATCAGCCCACTGGAAGAAGCCACACTGCTGGTCTCTTGGTTTCCCGCAAGTATGGAACATCCGGCCCTTGTTTGGTCCGTCCTTCTGTACCGTGCGCGTCACCGCTGTGTCATTACAGTTACACATCGTTTGTCCCACATGTCCTCCTGAGCCCCCTTCCTGCCCTCTGCCTCCCCCAGAGTTGTCACTGAACCTCAGAGAGGGCCTCGGAGGCTGGTAAGTTTGTGGTGGTTGCAGCGGAGGCCCTCGACTCTGGGGCGCCCCCTGCTGACTTGGCTGATCCGCCCAAAGAAAGAAGTTGCAGCTCCCAGCGTTGCACTTGTAGAACTGGCGACCCTGGTTGGGGCCATCTTTGCGCACGGTCAGCAGGAGGGCATCCTGACCACAGTTACACACAATGACATCACTGTTGGTGTCTGCACTGGCACCCCCGCTACCCGGTGGAGGTCGTGGCTGCGGGGTCCAGGAGGGGACAGGAGGAAGGGAAGGTCGAGGATTTGATCTTGGGGCTCTGGGTGGATCTGGTCTGGGTGGCCTTGGACCTGGTGGACGAGGGCCCTCTGCTCTTCCTCCACCTCCTCCACCACCTCCACCTCCTCCCACTCCCCCTGCTCTGAGGTATTTCAGGTCCAGCACCTCTCTTAAGCGTCTCGTCACATCCGCCGATGCAGCCAACAAACTCTAAAGGCATCATGGGAGGGAGGCTGCCCCTGCGAAACGTGAACTTCAACCTGATGAATGTAGGACACACAGTAGACAAATGTTTTAAAAATCAAACTCAGTATAAGCTCCAGTTTGATGAAGCTGCACCAAAGAAGCAAACAAATAGAAACTCCCGGTATAAATAATGATGCGTTATGTCAGGTTTAGGATGTAAATGTAAAATAGTATGTAAACATGAAAAACAGGCTCTAAATACACAGAGTTTGGTGGTGGCTGAGTTTAAGTGAGAAAATAGTTAATGAAATTTGAAAGATGATTTAAAATAAAATTAAATACAGTAAGTTGCTGTGGCGACAAGTGAGGCGGCAGCAGTAAGAGATTGCATGTATTTGCTGTTAATAGCATCTGAAGTTATCCAATAGGCTGAAACTGCTGGGTGAGATCTGATTAAAAAAACAGTGATATTGTTTTACAAGAAGTGCCGTAGTTCAACTTTGAGCTCTGTACCAGATTGGTTGCTATGGTAACAGATGCTGGTGTGGAGCACTCTGGCTCGATGCTGGTGAGCGTGCCCTATATTTGGACTGAGCTGAGGCACGTGCTCAAAGGGTTGACGCCCACTTGTGTAAACAAGAATTTGGACAAGTTTCTTGCACTGCTGAAGCCACTGAGAGCTTCATCTGTTTTTGTTGTTGTGTTTGGAAAGCAAAGTACACTCTATACATTAATGTCAGAAATGTAAGCTGCGTGTTCATGGCACAGTAAGGTACTTGTCATGGACGTGACCCCTGAAAACAATATGTTTTAAATATTAAATATGTGCAGTTACTGTGGGTCTGAATTTAGCTAAGAGGAATGTGGACTGAAGGATCTCTAACACACAACACTGATAACATAGTGCACAGAAAAACCAAACCAATCGGGCAGCAAAATTCAAGCCAATTTCAAAGACCATAAATTTTAAAATTATTCCTTTTTTGGGGGGGTTAATACGACAACCAGGAACTGAAAAAGGAATCAGCAATCAGTTGGACTGTAATATTTAAATGTTCTGGTTGTGTACAGAAAATGTAATTCCTTCATTGATTTAACTTTCTGAAGAGGCTCTGTGACAAACAGGTTGTCGAGCATGACTCTTTCAATTCTCCTCTGTTAATAGGGACCATACAGACCAACACTGTTACATACAGATGTTATGCACATGTCTAGCTGAAGCTAATTTGCAGATTAAACCAGGTTAAACAACTAAATCATAAAGCTGGGACAAAAAACCCACTAGGAGACTACAGCAATGCTAGCAGCTCTGTGAGGCTACCCTTGTACTTAACCACAGTTGTGCTTTGTCAGCATGCTAACATGCTGATGTTAAGCAGATGTTTACTGTGTTTACTGTCTTTGCATTTTAGCATGCTAACATTTGCTAACTAGCAGTAAACACAGAGGACAGCGGAGGCTGACGGTGATGACATCATCAGGGTTATTAACTTTAGCTCTATCCTGAGATGCAGAAAACTTTTTACATCTATTGTCACAATGTGACAGTTTGTATTTAGAGCAGAGGTTTTAAAAGTGGGAGGCGGGCCTCCCCAGAGGGCTTCAAACAGCATGAGGGAGGCTCAGTTAAAGGAAACGAAAAAATATTAAATTATTTATTATTAGTTATCAAAGGGAGATCACAGAGCCTACATGTGTGTGATTTGGATATACAGTAGTTTAACTGTTTCCCAGTCAGAAACTAATAAATGCCAGAGGACAGACCTTTTTATGTATTTAGTGTAGTCTGCAGTTATGTCAATAAGTAATAAAACTGTATCTTTGCTCAGTTGTTGAGTGAATATGGGATCATACAACATAACCATGATTCCATATTTATTCAGGAGTTCAGCTAAGCTAAGCAAGTAAACTAACAGCATGTGAGGGGGCAGCTTTTTCCAAGTCCTAGACCTTGAAAAAACCCTGGGGACTGTACCATGAAGCGAGTTCAACATACCCCAGATATCTTTTCGTTATCTGGCTTAACTCACCCTAACAATCATGATCGGGATCAGTGGTACCATAAAGCTGGTTATCAACTTGGTAAGTCAACCCAGGGTTTCCCAGTCCAGCCATGAGCGCATTCACATAAAAGAAGCAGTGTTAGCAGCAGATGACCAGTTGCAAACATGAACCCATGTCCACTGGCATCAGAGCGTCATATTTTAAAAACTGTAACACTACAGAAATACGACATGGTCTAAGTAGAGCGGCTGCAGCTGACAAATGCACAGAGACAGAAAATCACAGACAGTATGAATGCCTAAATGAACAGGCGTAGCCTATAATAATGTGTTGATTTGATGTGTTCTTATGTTGTCTATGAAAATATCAGCCTTATTTTTTCAGCTCGGCTGAGTGTCTGAGTGTTCCCACATTAAAAGGCACTGAATAAGTTTTTGTTCACCTCACTTTAAAAAACTTCTTGTCACTTAAAAAATGAGATTAATTTATTTAACACACTAAAAAGTGTTCCAAACAATGCTCTAAATTAACTTCATAAAGGAATGAAATGAAAAATCCATTAATGCTGGGCGTCGCATCATTCTTACACATGTAGCAATGCCATATAATGTGCTCAAATAGTGGCTGAAAGACCGAATCTCAACATTTAGGCTGCTGAAAACTCATCTCATTACCTGCGCCCACATCGTAAAGGTGGAGCAGCACATGACCAGTCTCTCTGACAGCCTATAAGATAGCTACTAACCTGAAATAAATAGCCTACGTTCATATAAAAATTTATTTCAATCTCCCTACCAAACAATATTCAGCCTCACATAAGAAAAATGGAACCCACTTATTTTAATGGCTGTGACAGGCTGTGTGAAATGGACTGGGGAGCAGTAGGACGATATCACTATCACAGCAGCAAATATAAAGCAGCCTATAAAACAGTCTGTGGGATCTCCTACAGATGGAGTTGTCATTTTACAAGAGAACCGATTGGTCAGTAGGCGTCGTTTTTATAGAGTTGATCTCTTATCAGGAACATAACTTGCTCCAGAGCAGATTAGCCATTCAGCATAAGTTGCTATGGCGATCTACCCCAGTTAGAAGTGAACCACCGCTTTGGTACTGACAACCCAGGGTTAACACCGAAGTTACTTCGATAAGCTCAAATCCTGCTTCATGGTACAGGCCCCCGGTGTAGAATTTTTGGTTGTTTGTGTGTGGGGAAAACTTCAAAACAATAATAAAATCATGGTGAATTACAAACTTGAGGCCTTGTAGAATTGAATATCATCCACAATCCATATGATTCATAAAATGTCTGAGCACAAAATAATATGCAAAGGAGGTGGAAGGACGAATCTTTATGATCTATCTGGATCAACTGTGTTAATGGTTTCCTGTGTTTGGTCTAGTCACGTATAAAATAAATACTTACATGTGAACAGGGTGCGGCTGACAGCTTTGACAAATGCTGTCATCTCTGCTGACCTCCAGCACCGTGTCGGGGAACCACACTGCCGTCTTACAGGCTGGGTAGCCCACGCAGGATAGGTACTTACTGCAGGGTGAAAAGTGGAGGCGTGCTGTTAACATTTATCAAACATGGATATCTAAGAGCATGAATTTGAAGTAAAATGGTGCGGTTGTGGCAGCAAAAAGGACCTGCATTACTATGCAATAACACATTTGAATTTTCATGACAGATACCAAAGTAGAAAATCAAACTAAAAACTAATTGCAGTTAGTTAATTGCAGTTATTCACTTCAGTTGATTTGCAGTCAGGGTTAAAACGTGTAAAGCCAAACCATGGTCCCTTAAAGTATGTTATCTCATCTCACCTGTTACCCTCCCTCTTCTTCTTCAGCACCATGTCCCGCCCACAGTGAGGGCACTTCCTGACGGGCAGCGGGATCTCCATATCCTGCTGCTCTGCCTCGGTGATCTGCTGAGCTGCACCCAAATACGGTGACAGAGCTTCATCTAGCCTGAGGAAACAACAGAAAAGTACTTTCTAACTTGGGTCCCAACAACCAACAGCCTAAACCATCATTATAAAATACGACACCATTCTGCTTATTTGGGAACAGACGGTGCACCAGAAGCACACAAAATTTACCACGAAGTAACTTTTAACTAACTTTTTTGCCTTCTTGGCGGATTCAATGAAGACAGTCTTGTATTTCTGGATGTAGTGCTGCAGGACGCTCTGTTTGTCCTTCCTGCCCTCTGATACCAGCTTCAGGTCCGCCTCCAATTCAGCACGCAGGTTTGGTTTGGACATCTCATAGCCCATGGAGTTGTACCCTGCACAAACACACACACACATTTGTAGAGTTGGTATGTAAAATATTTTAGTGACAAGAACAAAGGCATAAGGGGGCCTTTTAACATCTCTATGTATTAAAGGCTACAGTATATTGTGGTATGCGGTGTGTGTGTATATACATACCCTCCACCAGTCCCATGCCGAGCTCTCCAGGGAGAAACCTCTGGTCAGCTGTCAAGCCCACATACATGCGACTCTTTATAGTCTCGATGTGCTCTGCGTGGGTTGCATCTGTGCCTGTAATATACAGAAGCGTTTGCATTAGACACCAAACAGTTGATCCTGAACAAACAACAGTTGCATGTCGACTTAACAAAAGGGTCTCCAAGTTGACACCAGGTTTGCTTCAGGTTAGTGTTTCTCTGCTTTTACTGAACAGGGTACTGTAAAATCAGATATTGTGCAAACAGTTCATCAGGGACACTACGACACAAAAAAAAGTCATTTGAGAGAATTCTTTTTTTTAGTGTGTGCAAATGTGAAAATAAATCCTGGTGAACATACATGGTCCAACAATGACTATTATGTACCGAGATAATAGAAATAAAGATTTTTCTACAATGTTCATACTGAGTGATGTTTTCTTCTGCCGCAGAAAATGCTGAAAATGTATTTTTTTTTAGATCAAAGTAGTTGATTTGAGGTTTTTAATTCACTAAATGAGCCCAAAGTGCCATTTTATACATGAGTGTTTTTCTCTGTTAAAATGTAAAGAATATATTAATAAAATTTCTATATCACCATTTACTGTATACACAACATATATTGATATCATAAAGCTATATATAGTTTGACAGAAAGTTTGGTACAAAGTTTCATATAAATCTGACTATGGGTTTGGGTGTCTGTTGACGACTGTGGACAAAATTCATCAATATTTTCTAAAATGTTTAGAGGCAGGGTTGAGGTCGTACACATTAATAACACAGTCTGTGTGTGCTTGTGCTGTACCAATGCCGTGCTTCTCCATCAGTGATATGAGGTCAGCTTCCGTGAGCAGCTGTGGAGGACTCGTCTGTCCGTCCACCATCTCGATAGCGCTGGGCTGGAACTGGGAGCCTTGCTCATACACTGGAATCAGCTAGAACATACAAAGCAGGTTTACTGGGGTAAATCCCACACAAGCAGCAAGAGGCAAAAGGCAACAGGAACCACACACACCATACTTTATAAAAGCAAGGTGCTTAAGAAATGGTATCATAGGCCAGTTGAGTTTTCTCTGAGTGAAGTTAGTTTAGAAGCCTTTAGATGAGCAGCAATTGTTTGAGCACTTATTTCTATTATAAGTGAACAGATACAAACATTGTTAAAGTGAGTTCACAGAGTTCATCATCTTTACACAGACCATACCTTGGTGCTCCACCTGTCATACGGGTAAACGTCCAGGTAGTTTCTCGCAATGATCATGAGTCCCGAGGTGGAGAACTTCTCCTGGGCGATGTCTATGTCCACCACAGTCTCGTTCCCCAAAGCATCCTGGGATACGCAAGCCAGGAAGTGCCGGACAATGAACTCATACACACGACCTTCATTCCCCTAGACACAGAACAGAAACAGAAACTCATTACTTCACAATGCCTGTGTTGTCACCTGTTCAAGTATGTGTTTTTTACTAGACACTTTTTATACATGTAGTTCAAAGATCACAAAATGCCAGTTTAAAAGGACATGGGAGCTAAAAAAAATCTCCGTTTTTGTTTTATCCTGATCAGTGTTTTTTTCCCCTTGAAATGATCTTACATGAATCCAATTTCTGTGACCTTTGGGCTGCTGGAGGCGATCTGTGAAACCTTTGAGCCTAATGTTTCCATCATATTGTTGAAAATTAATAAACAGTTGAGGACTATGCCAAGGACTGTTTGGGCACGGACAGACCTGCCACCAATGATGTACAGTGGGAGTGTTTTATTAAGAATATTTATGATTCAAAATGTAAAAACAAGAACATTTTGGTAGAATAATATTTGACTTATATTTTATTTATTTGTCTATTTGTTGTTAATGTTTGAAATGAAACTGGCAAAACACTCAGATTATGAGGGGGGAAAACCACAAACTGACTTACCTGCAGTGTATTGGAGTACTTGGTGGGGTGTATGGGGGGGTGGGCTTGGTCAGATTTCTTGCCCTGCCGTGGGTTGGGTCCCCCAGGCTGGTCCATTACCCGCTGGGCGAACGTCCCCCAGACTGGGCTTTGTATCTGCTGCTCTACCAGTGGGCCGAGAGCCAGGTTTGCAGGAAAAATATTTGTCTCTGTACGGGGGTAGCTGATATACCTGAGCAGAACCACACACCCCGGAAAAAAACACACACAGTCACGAGTCATCTCCACACAGACAAACTAAGGGAACGCTTCCGAAATGTGACATTGCTGGTAAACTCATCTATTAAACACCTGAAAGACACCACCCTGCCAGATGGTGTCTCTTCATGTAAAAAAAAAAAAGACATGACTTTGAGGTAGTTTAAAAACCTGGTAAAGAAAAAATACATTTGACCTCTTTAATGACACCACAAAGCTTCTAATACGGTGACTTCGAGTTAAGTTCAAATGAAGGATCCAAAAAGCTGAGGGAGGGTAAACTGACCTGGACAGTTAGCATATGGTCGGACCAAGACAATACTTTGCTGTGTGGACAGCAGTATGCACATGCACTCACCCTTGGGTATAGAGCTTTTCTGCAATTTTCATGGTCTCTTTGGCATTTATTCGTAGCTTACGGGATGCCAGTTTCTCCAGTTCCTGTTGGTCAAATAAAAGGTAGAGGACTGGTCATACTGGGTTTCGATACAAGGACCCAGGGCACTGAAGTGCACTACACACCACTCTGTCTGCCATGTAGGAAAAACTGCAATATACACTTTATGCCATAAAACGGATGTGTTATAGATATAGCATATGCATGTGTGTGACTGCTTGACTTTATATTCTTACCACTGTGTCCAAAGGCAGCGGTCTCCACTTGCTCTTGGGTTTGCTGGTTACTGAGGTGACTGTTGCTATGGGATCCTGGAAGTGAATGAAAGGATATTTTCATGTGTACCTTTTTTTCTACATGTGGCTTTCTGCCCGTTTTATTCAGGTCGACAACACATTCAAATTTACTGCTGTGTCCTTCTGAGGTTACAGCTGCAGGTGGGGTACACATGTGTGGACGCACTGTCACCAGAGAGTAGACACACACACACACGTATGTTAATACATTATGTGCATAATTTCACTTAGTGGTAACAGGATCTGTCAATAAATTCATACGTCTAAGAGTAACCGGTCCAATCAGCATTACAACTGCCCAGTGTAGCAGTTTAAAAATGTTTTATGAAGAAGGAAGAGCATTCAATACTTTTGTCACACGATGTGTTGGTGAAGAACGGTGAAGGTAAACAGTCACTTTATTTACAGGAAAACACCACAGGACACTTTAAAAGCTCCACTAATTTAACATTTTTTGGCCATTTCAGGGCAGGGAACCAAAAGAATTAGCTGGAAGAGAGTAAACGCTCACATTACACACAGGCATTTGATCCACTGTAAATATTAAAACAATGATTTTTTTTCTATATAATTTGGGGGCTTTTTAAAAAGCTTTGTCAGATTTTCAGCACCATCAGGATGTGAACCAGATCACTGCCCGCCTACAGTGTTGTTATATTACTTTTAGCAGAACTTTAAAGTGTTTGTTGTTGTTGTTAAGAATTCTTCCACACCGCACCTCTTCTGCCAGTGACGCACTAGAACCCCCCCCCACAAATTTGATGGCTGAGTCAGACTCTACATATTTAAAAGGGCTATGCTCCCGTAACTTTCAATTCAAAGGACAAAACATAATATTCAAGTGCAATCTATGTACAGAGAAGCCGAGGGAACTCTCTGCGGTGAGAAATAGCTCAAGTAACCTGAAAAATATTTAGCCCTATCTCGTAATTTGTCCACCTGTCTCTGTGTCCAAAGTTATTAGTTTATTTAAAAAGGTCTAAGCAATTTTAATTGTTCTATCTTATTAAACTATTGTATATATATTATATTATCTATAAGCGGGTGATTTTAACAGCAACCACTGCATGTGAACATGAATACTTGACTAACCCTGGTGAAGGAGAGCCTTCATTAGGCTGTACAATAACGCCCACCACTGGATTCGTAATGAACTGCAATAAAATCTAAACAACAACATTGCCCTCTTCCATTTTGACATGCTTCATTGTTCTTCTGTGGATTTGGTGAATATAGTGCAAATGTGGTGTAATTTGTAATGTATTACTGTCATTTTGTAAAGTAACATATTACTTTCAAATGAAAGTAACAAGTAACGTGTAAGTTACCAGTCACATCTTCCCTTAAATATCAGGAACGACTGTTTGGAATTTCACAAAAACAAGTATAGATGCCTGATACTCATATTCATGTGGGTTAATTAGTTTACTAAATTATGAGTTTACGCAAATGTACATAACAATTCAACTGTGAGATTGTTTCTTGATTAGGTAATATTAAACTGAAGGAAAGAATAAACTCTTGATGTTTTTGCCTGAGCTCAGTGTGCAGGGACATGCAGTATTGTGCTTGTCTGACCTGAGTTTGGCTCCTGATCTGTCACATCTTGCCGAGTGAGTGAGAACAGTGAAAACTTGCTAAGTGATAATGACATGCTCGTCAGCTGTGAGCATCTTGGCAAAGAAAAAGTGAAAGTGTTTTTTCTTCGAGTCATAGATTCAGATGACAGCTATCCTGTCACCAGTAAGTGAGACCACAAAGGGTTTAAAACAATAAGATGCTGCTGAGGCGAGATCATCAAACATCAGATTACAGAGCAACAAAATGTATCGACACTATCGCACAGATCACAACTACTGAAAATGTTATGGTCATTGGAAATACATAAAGTGTGTGTGAGTGATAATGATTGTGGCTGAGTTATCAGGATCAGTACTGTTTGATAACAACTAATTTTAATTATTATTATTAATGCATTATCATAATAACTGTACATATATTTAGTAAAAATAATTTAATGAGATTGTGACATGGTTGAGTTGTAAGTGTTTTGACACATAATTTCGTGTACAGGTGCACATTCAAAAAACATTTTTAAATGTTAACAGCTTTTGGGACCTTTTTCAAAACAGTTCTTTACTTCTTCAATGATGTTGTGTTTGATGAGGTTAGCAGAGAGGCAGAGTATTTCCATTTTAGTTTTGCAAACACACGGTCCGCTCTGTGTTTTGGTAAACCAACATATAAAGGTTACAGCAAAAGGACTGACGTCACTCCATCACTCAGCGACCTCCACTGGCTCCCCGTGGCCTCCTGAATCAAATTCTACTCACTAATCCTTGCACACAGATTGACGACTGGGTCTGCACCTATTTACCTAACTCCATAATACAAACTTACGTTCCTTCTCGGCCACTTGTGCTTTTTCAACAAACGCTGTCTGGCTCTGCCATCCCTTCACAAAAAGCACTCTCAGGCTGTTCTCATCTGTGACACCAGCGTGGTGGGATGAGCTAACACACGCCATCAGAGCAGGGGCGTCCCTCTCTAACTTCAAGAAGCTCTTCCGAGAACACTCACAACTCTTATAACACCTATAACCTCTAACAAGCACTTCCTGTGTTCTTCTTCTTCCATCTTTTTACAATCCTCTTGTCTTGATTTCACTTTTAGTTAACTCTTTTTGCATCCTCTAGGTATATATCCCATTGATGCCATATGTGTTAATAGCTCTTACTAGGATCTAATGTTACTCGTAGATCTCTCACTTTCCTGATGCTTGTATGTTGTTCCTCAAATGTAAGTTACTTTGGATAAAAAGCATCTGCCAAATGAGTGACTGTAAATGTAACGCACAGCAGGTAGCTGTAAGTATTGCTGAAGTGTAGGCAACATGTCAATTCAAATTAGCTTATAAATTAGCATATTACCAGAATAAACCATAACCTAGGGATCGGGAGGCAAATAAGACCAAGACATAGACTAATACCATCGCTAAGAACTTTAACATTATATTAGGAACAAAAACTAGTAACAAAATACATAACAAAATGAAAACAATAACGGATCTTTAAGAGTTGGGCCTTTTAACTCTCTGCTGCAGTGTTATCTGGCCAGCACACATAACATCTGAAATCACCTCAGATTTGTCATATTCAATTTTCTAAAGAAAGAGCTCAGAATAGCAACATAGCAGCCTACACTTTTCTAGTACAGGAAAAATCAAATAAATTAGAGGGTCTAGAGAGACTTCAAAACCTGCTTTAATTCCTCAAAAGAGCACACAACAAACATGTTTACACACATTAACATGCTAGGCATAAATAACACATACAAACAGGCACATACCTCCATGCAGATCTGGTAGAGCACCAGGCAAGCTGTGTGGTTGAAGAGACGGTTTCTTTTCCAGCTGAACTCTACAGTGTCCTCCTCCACCTCATGCAGCACTGAGACAAAGACCCGAACAGAACAGAAGGGATGAGGAGGAGCAAGTATCAAGTTTAAAACCGTAGGCGTCAGTGCGTGGATGAGTTTGTACCTTTGATCTTGTAGAAAGTCTCAGGTATGAAAGCCTGGATGGCTTTGAAGCGCTCCACCACAAAGCCCAGAGTGGGAAACTGGCAGCTTCCATACGAGATCAGCTGATTGGCCAGAGACTCTGGAAAGATCTTCTGCAGGCGAAGCGTCTGGAACCGAGTGAAGGACGCACCTGGTGAAGATCAAGATGAGCACAGATCACTACATACTACATAACAGGGTTTCCATTTGATGTGGCAGGTTTTCAGATAAACTGAGCCACCAGTGTTGTGTCATGGGTGAAGTGACATTTAGTCGTCATCCAGACTTGTTCATGGGAAACACTATTTTCTAGCAAGTGTTACATTTTGTGTTTTTTTTGGCATTTGTAACTGTAATTACGCTGAAGTGGTGACGTTGTATTGTAATCAACACAGCTTTCAAAATGAACAGTGTTTCTGCTGGTAACATAGTTGTCATAAAAATAATCACTAAAGAAAACAAAACTGCTTTTCCCTGCAGTTCGATGTTTTAATATAGTTTCATATCGCCCGTCCTGAGCAGTGTTTACACCGGTGAAATGTAAAGAAATAAAGTAAAGACTGCCACATATACTGATACAAGCAAACAACTTAAATTAGGAACTAATTACAGTTTTAATAGCTTTTTAAATGCTTTAAAACAGGAGGTGCAAATAATATTTTTCCAGCAGAATGAAACTGTAGATATGGTTTGTCAGTATTTGTGGTCATGTTCTCAGTCTCAAACAGAGCTTAAATGAACAATAAATGAAGACAAGAGCCGATTTTAAACAACTTGCTGTTTGATAACTGTGTAAATCAACAGTTGTTTTTTTATGTTGTATTTGATTTAACATTGAACAGGACACCTTTATTTTAAAAAAATTACACAATTATTAGAAATAATTAATAATTAGAAATTAAACTTAAAATATGTTGCTTGTAAAAAGTGTTTGCCTGAGCCAGTTGAAGGTGCGGTACACAAGCATGTCCGTGCACGTGATCAGCACCACCACCGCCTCATTTTGAGCCAGCATCTGTAATCTGTTGAGCCATCCCATAATTTGGAAATTATCGCTTTTACCTGCATCAGTGTTTTACTTTTCAGGGCAGTTTAAGAGTGATTCCTTACCTATCCGCAGGTCCAGCTCCTGACGGACGTCGACGGCATCACTGATGTTAGCATCTGGCGCTGTTAGAGTCTCACAGGCTCTCCGAATGGAGCTGGGGGTGATCTCAGAAAACTTTGCTCGAAAGACTTGTAAATTGGGCTTTACTAGAAAGAATTCATGAAGCACACACACACATTTTTATCAGGAGAGATTTGTGGACAAACATACACAAAACCCACTATCTCCCAAATTGTTGACCTTTTCCTTTAAAAGTTGAGATGCACACTCACTTGCACCACCAACACATCAACAAAAACAATGCACACATATTACCATCATACCTGCTTTACAGACGTCTATGATTTCAAAGCCGATGTTTTCTCCCTCTCTGTCACAATCAGTCCAGATGACTAAGGCCTGGCACTGCCTCACCTCTTTCTCTAGTGTACGCTAGAGAGAGAAAAAGAAAGGAAACAAACAGGGTTAGATGTGTCTCTACTTAGTCATAATAATCAAGTCCATTTCTATTATCCACATTCATCATTATTTCCATTGAATGAAAATTGCAGCCGCCTACTGCAGAGAAGTGACAAGGCAAAAAAGTACATGATCTGGACATACTGCCGACTCAAAGTAAATACATGTATATATACAAAAAGAACTGAAATTGCATTGTGAGTGAGTCCTGGAATAAAACCCTCACAGTTATGATTACTTCTATCCATCAAACATTACAGTAACACACACATCGTGGCTGCAGTGACAGATCCCATAGGTGTATTCAAATACAAAATATAGGCTATATATTTGTGACTCCTGGGAGGACAGTAAATGAGCATACCTTGATTTGTAGCATGTTATCTGGACAATACTTCTCCACCTCAGCATCAAATAACAGCACAGGATTGCAGCTGTGCCTTTGGAGAGAACAGGTACAAATACAATCCGTTGTTAAGATACTGTCTGTTGGTAAATATATAAGTTTGGTCTATTTTAACTTACCATTTCTGGAATTGTGCTTTAAACTCCAGACCCAGTAAATGGCCTGATACTGAGGTCATTGTTACTGTCACATTCTGGATCGGGATGGAGACATAATGAAACCAGAAAAATAAAAACATAATACACAAAAGAACAGATATGCAGGTACATGTGTGCATATCTTATCTTACTGCATTCACTTACCTGACCAAAGAGATGATACTCATACTCATAGATTTTATTGAACTTTGACATCCCTTCCCTCTAAAATGGAAAAGAAAACAATCAGTACTTGAGCAGTCGAGGAAAAATCAAAAATATCTAAGGAAGATGGGTTCCCATTTGTCACATGGGAGAGTCTTTTGAGCACAGTGGAAAGTGTGTAGTGCCAGATTATGGAAGAGATGACTCAGTAATGATGGTAATCAGCCAGATTTCTATTGTGGGATGTGTGATCAGTTGCTTAGTGGCAGAAAGAGTGAGTTACAGGAGTTAGACAAAATAAAAATCAGGATATCTGCCTGCGCTGTAATTTTTTATATTACAGACTGTCACAAAGGGTCTAAAGATAGAGGATTTTGGGTTGGCCAATGTGACTATGTATAGCGTGACACCTTGCTGCACTATTTGTACCATGGTAGCTACTAGATATTCCTTTAATATCTCTGGCTGTATCAGGATATGTTGACAGTGATAAAAGTTGAATTTGGGACATTTTTTAAGGAACTAAACTAATACCATCCATTTCTAGAGGGTGTTTGGGGGAACTTGTGACTGGGTGAACACCGGTGGACTGGTTTCCGGATTCATTTTGTACTCAAACTTTTGGTGACTACCTGGGTGCTGAATAATGGATTATCAACAATTAATGATTTATATAGGTGATCTTGCAGTCCCGTGTAGGGGAGGCCACAAGACCCATAGTTAAGACCCGACCTCTGAACAGTAACATCAACTGACTTGATAAATGTTTATCAGTTGGTCAAGCTGGTGTCTTTATTTTGTTTTCTCGGCCCAACAGTCTAAAAACTATATTTTATGGAAATTATAAAAATAGAAAGCAAAGAGAAGCAGCACATGTTTAACATTTTTGCTTTAAAAAAAGACCTCAACGATTGGTCGATTGATCAAACCTGTTGCCGATTCATCCTCTGTCTTTCAGCACTATAAGTTACTAACAACATTATCTGTTGGAGGGTTTTGTGCCCTGGATGAGTACACATGACTGACCCTCCTGGACCTGCCGCTGGACATGATCTCTGAGATGCCCTTTGCTGCATCGTTCTTCTCGGCTACGCAGAGGACCCGCTTGATCTGAGCCCGGCTCCGGATCATGTCTGCCTGCTGCGGCTTGTCCAGACAACGGTCACTTTGCGTCGCACAGAAACACCTCCGTTGGATCCGGTGTAGTCCCGATCGAAGAAGCAAATGTCTCCCGAGGAGGTGCACTAGCATGCCGAGCCGCTCTCACATGAAGCAGCCTGCTGCCGTTTCTCCGCTGTGTTAGCATATTAGCTAAAGTAGCTAGCTACAGCCATGCTATCCGCTCCAAAAACTTTTACAAAGAACTAAAAAGTGGTCACCCGTTGACTAACTCCACTCCCGATAAATGAAATAGAGAAATACAACGCACAAAGCATCAAACGTCACTGATTAAAAACTTTATAAGGACCAAATCAACCTCTAACAGTAGCACCTCGCTCTGTTTACAAATTGCCCGCCCGCCTGTCAAATAATGCCGTAATCAAGGTCGTAATACTGTCGTAAAATCCTGGCGCTGCCAAAACGTCTCCAAGAAACAAGTTTGGAATAATAGTGAATAAAAAGTGCAATAAAATTGACTATTGTGCATGCGCAGCACATGTCGTATTATAATTAGTAATATTTTCATAATAACAATTATATTCTAAATAATGTGTTTTTATTACGTTAACGTCAATTAGAAAATCCACCCTAAATCAGAATTTGCATTTTGACATTTCAACGTTACAAACTGACACTGAGGACGCTGAGATGGTGTCCACGGTATTTTTTTCTGAGAATTTGAGGTTTTAGCAACTTTGAGGGTTTGTATTTTTAGACATAGTATTTGAAGAATACTCGGTATATTTAAATGTAACTGTTTTTTGGTCAATTAAATGCATTAATCAGCAGGCCTATTGAAAGTATTCTGGAAAGACCTTAATGTTAGGAAGTAAAACTCTTTACTTTTATTCTACAGGTCCATAATTTTCTAATCATTTTGTAGCTTCCTGCAGAGAAATAAAGCATGTAATCTGGTACTTAGTGAGTAAAATATAGACATGTTTTGACAGGGGTCTTTAAGCTAGAAATTATTGATTTTATAAACTTTGAGCCATGTTGAGCAAATGGTCAACATAGATAATAGAGTTGCAAAAAACACAACTTAACAGTTCCCCAAATAAACAACAAGTGAAAAATCCAAATAATAAAAAATGTAGAGATGTTTGGGGGGACTAATTCATGACCTCAGTATTTCTAAAATCCTGGCTACGGCCAAATACAGAAACTTCTCGTCCTTAACTGGAAAACTGACGAGCAGTTATCAGAGAAAAGATGGTAACATTCAGTTTCAGGGTGGAATTTCTCCAGATGGGAGGAGGATCGGTCACCTGACGCGAGTACGACCAGCTGGGTAAACATGGCGTCTGTTTCTGGATGTGAAAATTACATGTAGCGTTTCTGGATGGTAACGTTGTTTCTCACGCACCATCGCCCCGCATTTTAGCCTCGAACACGGCAACGCGGTGGACACGACGTCGGAAAGACATGAAGAGGAGACGGAGGGAGGCGCTTCACTGATGCTGCTTCATATTTTTTCTATCTGCACAACATGAATGGTCTGATGCCTGCCCAGACCCTGTGATTGGCGCAAGATAATTGCTTTTGTTAAGAGACACACCGATTTTATTTCTGTCTAGGTGTCTACTTTTATTTTATCTGATAAATTTCATCAGGGCTCTTGTTCTGTGGACTGGCTCCTGCTGGGGAGTGACTGAATTGTGGGCCCACTGTGCTCTGGGACCCCCTTTTTAAATTATATGAACTAGCTTGTTTTTTAATGGATCCTCTCCATATCTGGGCCCC
Organism: Lepomis macrochirus; assembly: GCA_024633595.2. NCBI lineage: Eukaryota > Metazoa > Chordata > Actinopteri > Centrarchiformes > Centrarchidae > Lepomis > Lepomis macrochirus. The sequence goes on along the minus strand of JALXJV020000007.1, from coordinate 27,358,970 downwards.
TAGAATTTACAGCTCTTTTAAACTCACTTACAAATGCACTGCCTGGACAGTGTGAGAGCAGGATGCTTTATGTGCCCCCCCTCCACCTCTGTGCTCTGACCGCTGGTTTGTGACTGTTGACGGTGCTGCACTGTTGAGTCTCTCATGCCTTGCTCGTCAACACCACTATGATAGGCTCACCTGACGTGGTGGCTTTCACTAAAGAGGATGAGTATGGGCAGACAAGTCTGGACCCCTGGGCTATCCCTGAGGAGTTCTCTGTGCCCCTCTATCCGCTGGCTGACTCCAACCCCTGGGCTAAAACCTCCTATGCCAAGTTCACCAAAGACTTCATCCTCATCTCCGAGTTCTCTGAGCAGGTGGGCCCTCAGCCTCTCCTCACCATCCCTGATGATCCCAAAGTCTGTGGCACCTTTGATCTCAACTACTTCTCACTGCGCATCATGTCAGTGGACTACCAGGCCTCCTTCGTGGGGCATCCGCCTGGCAGTGGGTACCCAAGGCTCAGCTTTGTGGAGGACTCGAGGGTGGTGCTGGGCGACTCAAAGGAGGGGGCGTTTGCCTATGTCCACCACCTCACGCTTTACGACCTGGAGGCGAGGGGCTTTGTGCGGCCCTTCTGTATGGCATATGTTTCAGCAGATGAGAGGAAAATCATGCTGCAGTTTCAGGAGCTTTCCCTCCGCTTCTCACAGGCCTCGGAGTGTCTGAAGGCTGGGAACAGGAGAGCGTTTGCCAAGGAACTCCAGAGGAAGCTCCAGGACCTAGAGTAAGATCTACAACACAACCTTTATACTGCCATCCCACATAAGGTTCAGACCTTTTGTCAAATTATTTAGGTAAACAGTGAACAGCATTATCTTTGTAGAAGGGGAATCTGGGGCAAACAATTTTAAAAAAGTCCTACCAGGGATCCCATACTGGGATAATACCACCAGACTTCCAGGTTTCTGTGTGTCAGTAAGTTTGCGGGTATTTGATTAGACACAGCTTTATCCAGAAACATGCGCCGTGTGAGCACATTATATACTAGAATAATAAAGCTTTTCAGGAGCTCTCCTCCTGGAACCTCAACCTCAGGGTTTATAATGTATCTTGGTGCAAAGCCCATAACAAAATTGCAATTAATTAAATTACCAAAACCCCCACTTTCAGTTTACTGAATTAGGATAATTTGCCTATTAAAATCCAATTGCTAAGAGTTTACAGCCATGCTAGTAGCTCTCTGAGACTGCGTACTGTCATCGCGATGGCTGCTCCCACCTTTAACTCTGGCAAACCAATCATTTCTGGGTGGCATAAATCAAAAACATCACTACCTGAATGCCAGTGTGGGCATGTCGCCACGGACACCAGATACTGTGAATAGAGAGATTTACCTGGTGTTGATAGGCTTAATCAGCATTGTGTGAACTTGTTTGGCGGGGGCTTGAACGTAACAGACGTTCATTTATATTTAAGAGTCCCACACTCCAGCTTTAAGATAAGGCTGCGTTTCTTTATTCCAGACGCGTTGGTTTTCTCCGGACAGCAACATGAGTTGACTTGTGATGAGCTGTCACCAGTTTTAATGTATCACTGTGAGATTTTTAATAACAGAATTCCCCGCTGAGATTTTCTCTTGCCTGCTTGTCTTCACAGATGAATTCCTGGCTGATTAGATCAATACTCTAATCAGATGTGTCTTACTTTGAAAGCTATCTCCCACACGTCTCTGTCGAGCTGAGTTACTCAGTGTAACTGTGAGTCAGTTAATGTGTCAACACAAATGTTCGCTAAGGAGTTTACAAACAGCAGATAGAAAGCTGAGCCTGCCAGACCCATGTAGATAAGTATAAAGGATGTTTAGTTGAATGGAGGGTTGAAGGGATGTCTTGTGCTGTGTCTGAAAGCACTCCCTCCTTCACTCACATTTTTTACATAAGAAACAATAGTTACTCTATTGTGAGCAGTCAATTGAGATTTGGGACATCACTGACAAATGCAAAACATCTAACAATGGCTCTTTGTCACTTATTTTTGGCTGAGAGTAGTGTAAACATTTTAATTCCACTTGAGGGCATATGTTACTACTATTTGTAAACTTGGCAGAAACTAGCTGTAGAAGAAAATAGGAAGTGATTTCATTCATTGATTCGTGTTGTGTGTCTACACAGTCAGGGGATCCACAAGTTATAGATATAGAGATATTTCAGTCATTTCCATCACTAATTCTGCTAGCACGCATAAAAACATAACTGGCTAATGAACCCCAACCCTAATCTTGCAGTTCATGATGTCCCCTCCTTTTCAGTGGTTTTCAGTGTAGCGGTTTCTCATTTACGCTGATGGTCCACTCAATGAAAAACATCAGTTCTTTTTCAAACCCTTCCCTTTACCTGTATAAACACAGGTGAATGAGTAACTTGGGTTTCTTGCCTTCAGGTACACTCACTCTGTGCTGCAGAAGGAGGAGGGCCTGCAGAGAGAGGCAGGGCCTCAGCGCATGTACTCCGCTCATGCTGTGGAGAAGGCCAACGAGCTTGCAAACGTAGAAAAGAGCATCTATGAGCACAGAGACCTGCTGAGACAGATCAGCTCCTACCATCACCGTCCGCGCAGAGATCCTCACGCCGTCACCTGCCAGAAGTGTATGACCGAGTGTTTGAGCGAGTGTGAGGAGCTGTTAGAAAAATACTCCAGGCTCGCCAACCCCTTCAGTTACTGTGACAAAGGAGAGAAGGGGCAGGAGGGGTGGGGTCACATTGATGATGAAGGAGGTGAAGAAGTAGCGGACGAGGAGGAAGATGAGGGCGTTAAACGCAGGCCGTCCTACATACCACAGCTGATCAAAGCTAAGTCTGCAAAATGTTTCGACAAGAGCCTAAAGACGCTGCCAGAGCTATGCGACAGTACTTTCTACGAGGCCACCGTGCAGCTCCTGAAGGAGACCGAGAGAAGTTTCCGGGGGGACCTCTGTTACCTGCACACACGCCGGCTGGACAGGGCGCTACGCAGGAAACAGAGAGTTACCAACTTCTTGTTTGAGGAGGACCTCTGTGATGATGATGAAGATGAAGGGGCAACACTGAAACCATTCTGTGCTGTGAACCATGCTGTAGATAACTATACACTCTTAAATCCGCCTCCTATAGTGCTAGGACCAGAACTTCTAGAGCTTGATGCCCTGGAGCCTACAGATGCTCTGGACCCAGCCTCTGAGACCAGCCATACTCAAGGGAGTGAGCTGGGGCTCGTGGAGAGTCATCTGGAGTCCTCCCCCTCGGACCAGACTCTGGAGACCCAGGAGAGCTCAGAGGAAACCAAAGGAAGCTTTAGCAGCGATAAGAGCGGGGTGGGTCAAGCAGAGAGGCAACAGGATCAGTCTAGTATGAAGTCAGAGGCTCATGATCCTGATTCTGACCTGACCCCTGACCATAACACTGACCTGGAGAGGGAGAGCAGCAGTGAAGAGATAGAGACCACTGCTGGGGAGGATGAGGGGGAGAACGGGAGAGACGACACGCCCGTGTCTTTGCTGGAAGTGGCGTCCGAGCTGGAGGCCAGCAGGGAGGATGAGTGTGATGGAGTAACTGATGGGGCTTGTGAGATGGACTCGGACTTGTTGGTTCCAATAGAAACAGCGTGCTGTATGGCCCAAGAGGGTTTCCTTTATGAGGCCTCTGCCCCAGAGGCGGTGCCTCGTCTCAACCAAAGCTCCCACCTGCCGCCCTGTAAAACCCTGGTGGTAAACCAGGAGCCCCAGGCCCAACTTCCACTCCAGGAGGACTACATGGTTGGTTCTCCAAGCTCAGAAAGCCCTGCAGCTGGGCTGGAGCTTCCTGTGGGGCTGCATGCAGATGCAGTTTCCCGGGCCTCAGTGGAGGATGGGTCCGATTGTACCATGAGTGCTTCCACAGGGTCTGAACGGGCTGCCTCACCTCTCGGCTACGGGGGGGTTGTGACCCTGCGTCAAAGGAGAAAGGCCGGACAAGGAGCGTTGAGGTTTGTGCGACAGTACCCCTTTGCCATGCAGGCTCTGTGGTGTCTGCTGAGCGGCAGAACCCTGGTGGTGCTCGGGGCAGATGAGGGGAGAGTCCGCCGACTGGTTGCCGCTCTGGCCCTCTTTGTTCCTGGTCCTGGCAGGTGTGGAGAGAGGGTTCAAGCCTGGCTGTCCTGCCCGTTCACTCTTACTGATTTGCAGAGGTGGAAACTCATTGGATTGCAAAGGTATTTCCAATATACATTTATATTTTACGCTTTTAACCGACACTCTTATACACATGATGACAGATATTATTACAAACATAGATTTGTTAAAACATTGAGCTCGATGCTCCTTACAGAGCCTCCATCGATGTGAAGTTTGAAAATGACAGTTTATTCCTCTTTGTAGTTTGTATCACACCTGACTCTCCTGTTACTCATCTGGTCTGACTCAGTCTGTGATGACTCACACAACCAACTATTCAACTAATCAACATCCAGCCTCACGTCTGTCCTTGGACTTCTTTTTCATTTCTAGTCAGTGGGCTGTCAATTACCCAAAGTATTACAGGATCTTACATTTAGAGAGGAGGCTGTAGCCTCATAATTTCATCTACAAATTGTACAATAGGAGGCTCTTAGGAGAAAGGGGTCCGGCAGGATTGGGATATGTTGATTTCATTATTCTACAACAAGTAATTTATTGTGATTCTGTTGAAAAGATCAGAATGTATGTAAATATTAACTGAGAAATTAAATGTGAGAAGAAATCTGAGGCACTGAATTCAGAATTCACTGAATCGTGACTCCATTGACATTTCAAAGTGTGGATTTTGTTCATCACAAGAAGGGTTAGAGCAAAGCATTTCAGTTTAAATTTCTGTACAGAACTGTAGCTCTCTCCAACAGTCTCTAATGAGCAGATTTTGCTAACTCTCACATATTTTGGTACTGTCCTCCAGTGGCACTACTCCGGACCAAACTTTAAATTTGGCTAAAAAATTGTAACATTAAAGCAGAATTGGACACACAGACTGTGTTTATGGGTGACTTGAAATGTGTAAACCAAATGGTGGAGAGCATGATTATCCTATATTTCAGTGTCTCTATCTGTCCCCCACAGAGTAGCGTCCCCTGTGGGTTCCAGCATGCTTTACTCGCTGTCCCGCTACAGTCGCTACATCTCCATCCTGGACGCCGACCAGAAGACCTTGCGCTGTCCGCCGTATCGTGGCCAGCTCCTTGCCAACATAGCCGACCACCGCACCTACATCCGCCGTGGCTCCACCTACTTCCTTCAGTTACAGAGCACACTCTGCCGCCTGGCAGCCAAGGCCTTCCTGCTTACCTTCACCCACCACCTCCATCTGCCGGTCAGCTCCACGGAGGGGCCAGAGGTTGTGAAGGGCCGACGCCGCTGCTTCCTGCAGGAGCAGCTGGGGCTGGGCGAGGAGGACAGCCTGATACTGCTCTACCTCAGCCAGCGCATCACTCAGCAGTACCTACAGCCTGCCACCGGGAGCAGCGCAGCAGCAACTTGTTTCAGTTTTAACTACACCACCAGCGTTTTATACAAAATCTAATGTTATACTGGGAGGACACACATTTTAGCAGACATCATCTTTGATCCTTTGGTTTCTAATGTACCAAAGGGGGTCTCAATAAGGTCTATGGTTGCTTTAGTTTCAGGACAACCTCTGAACTGGTTATTGTTTCATCTGTGTAATCTCTCTCTGCCTTGCTGTCGTTCTCTCTGCTCTTGCTCTTTCCTTTGTGTGCAGAAATAAGGAGACAGAGTGAGTCATGAATGTCAGTGAGGGGTTTACTTGTGTGTGTTTGGTCCAGAGCATGTTGACACTCACAAACACACATAACAGAGCAGACGAAGGTCAGCCCCTCACCCCACCCCTCCCATCCCCACCCCACACACACACACACACACACACACACACACACACACACACACACACACACACACACACACACACACACACACACATATATTTTCATCTTATAAAACTCAATCCACCATGGCTGTCTGTGTGTCGTAAGAGCTGGTCTGATCTCAACCAGCTTTCTAACAGGTTAAATCACAGCTCTGTGTTAACACCCACCAATCACTGAGCAACTATGATATCATCTCAGCTCAATGTAAACATGTTTTTCAGGATTACTTGAACAAATTCACATATGTTGACATTTTCTGCCTGTGGGGAACAGACGCCTCTCTGAATCTGTCCATGAAACCATAGCAGGCTTGTTACAGCTGGTTTTGTGACATGCCCCTCTCTCTGGAAACTACCACACAACTTCCAAGGGCCAAACAAGCTTCCCGAGGCCTGTCCTTTTTAAATTTCTGTTCTGCACTCGTCCACACTTTAACTTCTCTCTTTCGTAAATGAATTTGAAAACACATTCCCGCGGTAGAAGATGATTCCAAAATAGACACGTTGTTGGATTGTAAATGAGCAGATTTGATCTTTTGAGAGCGTGGAGTAAACATTCCCTGAGGCTGCTTTCAGGTTGTGATGCATGAGGAAGTGTATTTGCTGGGTGAATTAGGTCCAGTCGGCTTCATGTGATTTTTGCATGTCCAGAGAAATTATCATCATCATCCCCCCACGCAGCCAAAACCTGTCAATATTAACTGCTGGTGAGCATTTTAATGGATGTTACTCACACAGTCAGGAACATTTTAAAGCTACTTAACCTTAAATGTATTGAATTTCACTGTTGTCTTACAGTTGTGTGAGAGTGTTGTGGTGTTAGCATGAGACTGTCTTGTGCCAGGGTGAATCACTGTATTGATAATATTTCTGTTTTGTTACATTTGGATGGGCTGACTTTGACAAGATGCCGAACAGTGTGAGGAGATGTTGCTGAGACAGTGACGCTGTATTTGTGGAGACTTTATTATGGGAAAAAATGGATTTCCTGTGCCATCAAAAGCTCTAAGCTTGACACTTGATTTAGGACAGTTACTTATTATTTATTTTCTTCTCAACGTTCCTGTGCCATGAGCAAAACTCAACTGTTCCGTATTTATTGTTTTGGGACAAAGTTTAGATTGTGGTCACTATGCTGAGCAAACCCAGAGAATTTCACAAGCAGAAAATCTTATTATGTTTTAAGTTCTGTCACATCGGCCAGTGAGACGACACAGAAGAAGCGTCTTTGATAGTATTTTAGATTTTACTGTTTATAATTCTGTGGCGTCAGTGATGGAGTTTTAATTCCGTATCTAGGATGGTAACTGTACTTGTGACTGCATGGTCAGAGTTTTAATGTCAAACATTGTTGGGATCATGGATGCCTTCCTTCCTGCTACGAACAAGACAAATTTTGGTTTGAAAGTGTAAGCGTTTAACTATTAACAGCAACCTCACATTTTTTATTCCACCTAACGTATTATTTTAGTTTCGTGCAATTTGGGCTTAACGATTCTTTTGTTGCCACATGTGTTATCTTTTATTTTTTACTAAAACTAATTTTTCTGCTCAGATGTAACAACCCTTTTTTAAGGTATTGTTTCTCTAATGCAAAAAGGTGAATGTAATCTGAATAAGCCATACCACAGTGTGCTTAACATGTCTTCACTCAGTGTCCTTATGTTGCCATATCATGTCTACCTTTTGTATCTCATCACGGGGTGGGCGTCACTTCAGCCCTGTAAGACGGCGTTGTTGCCGGTGATTTTAATGAAGCACGTTGTGAATGTCCTGATGCTTTTATGTAATGTTAAAAGTATTCATTTAATCCATTAAATTATTTGAAAGAATTTTTGTGTGGATGCTTTGGTAACACAGGAGTTAGTTGATTATGCCGAAGCTCAGAAACAGACCAAACTACAGATCATCATTTAACATCAAATTATCCAGCATGTTGTATTATTGCTCTTTACTCCTGCACCAGGAAGGTAGATCCATTGATTGAAGCTATTGGTCTAAACTGTAATAAATATATCCGCATCTTTTTTTAATGGTACAATACTAATGTGGATGCCAAATGTTTGTTTGAAATTGTTCATATTATTGCAGGTCAGACAGTGCAGTTGAAAGAACATTTAGAAGAAAGGTGCAACTCCAGGTAATCCTCAAAATTATGATGGTGTTTCACCTGTAGAGGGCACTATGGGAAAAGAGTAAACCTAGGGAAAGAAGTAGCACTCACCAAAATCCTGCAATCAATACAAGATCATTTTAAGGGGATAGAAGAAGAAAAGCACAGAAGTGCATGTTAGAGGTTAGGAGTTAGAGGTGTTAGGTCAGGGTATCTGTGGATAATCCGTAATTCGTTTGTAAATATAAAACGAAAATACCGTATTTCTGTTTTTTGTTTCAAAACGAGAAACCAAATAACTGTTTTTGGTGCACATTTATGTCACCACTTATCACTGCAAGTTCTTTCATTTGCTCATATTTTGTCTGTGACGCTTTGGCAAATAAATTAGTTCAGATTCACAAACTGATTTAATCAGACTTTTTAGATACATGTTGGTGTAACAATGATGCTTCTATGCTGCATTATTTTTACTGTTGTCATCATATAAATAGGGGATTAATTCATGTGTTATGGGGATGTGAGTCTAAATAATCTTATCTTATTTTATATATGCTTTGACTCAAGCTTTTTATATAAAAATAATTTGAGCAGCAGAGAGACATCATTTTGGGCACAGATCATTGACGAAAAATAATGGCACACAAGTTAATTAATTTTGATTTTGATTTTTTTCTTTGTGTTCTTTTTATTCTTTTATTATTGCATGTTTTTTTCACTTATATTTGCCTCTAATCTGTAGTCCC
>JALXJV020000007.1:27319862-27349699 GCA_024633595.2 Lepomis macrochirus | reverse complement strand
GTCAGGGGCGTTGTTAGGATCTTGAAACATTGGGGGCTTAGCCCAGCCATAAAACTTCATATCTTGACATAATAATTGACCCTCCACCAAGCATTAAAGTAATAGTAAGCGTACTTTACTTATATGGCACAACAAAGCAACACTATTAACTGTGTCATGTTTGCTAAGTTGTAATGTTGGGTCTAAATCAAGTAGGCTGACTTAACAATAAAACTGTGCTCACTATGAACCGGGGGGTCTGGGGGTACTCCCCCAGAAAATTTTGAATGTTAAACACTTAGTTTACTGCATTCTGGTGTTTTTTTGCACAATTTTCTGCATCCATTTATTGTGGAAATTATTTATGTAAATATTCAGGTTAAGCCCAGAGGGGGCTGTATCTTTGTTTCACTGTTGCTTTTAAATGACTTGAAGGCTGCAATTCTGCCTTCAGATGTTACGAGTGATTGCTCTTTTGATCGTCCATGTTGCTGAATTTAGGTGAATATTTAAGAATATTTTGATATTTTTGGTTTTCTGCTCATGTTCAAAGTTCTGCACATTCAGAATCTAACTGGGTTCTCTGACATTTCCAGAATAAATGAATATTTTGAGAGGTCAAACAGGATAAGTCATCATAGACTTAGCAATCAATCCGCACTCCACCTGCGTGCTGCACCGTGTGGACGGGATCCATACCACAGATTCTGCAACCCGTTGCACCTCTATACTATCCATGGTAGTGTGGTGATGTTTTGTTGTGCAGGATCACAGCCCCGATGTGTCCACATGTGGAAAGGTCAAGATAGGCTATCAGAGTAAAAATGGACTGTCTGTTGCATCAGACTAGGCAACTTGATGAGTTTATTTTTTTAAGTAGCCCATTAAAATATTCCTGCTAATACAGTGAAGAAGCTGATTATCCGTAATCTAGCTGTTTCTACAAAAGTTTTCTTTTTAAATCTCCATGAAGGTGTTGATAAGATCACTTTAAAATATCAGTTTTGCTGCCCAGACAACTTTTGTTGCCTGTGCCTTTTATTATGGAGATGTAGCCAACCAAACTGCTTGTTCTGCAGCAGCACAGGCTGCCAATATAATCTGATTATTCCTGAAGCATCTAAATAATCTTCACAACGCAAAGAATTATTGTGGCAGTAACACCAGAGCAGCTCGTTGTTGAAGCAGGTAAACCTGCATACAGAGGAAGCTGTGCGTCAAAGTCCAACAGGACTTTTGTTTTATCCATCCATTTGCTCTCTTTCTCTCTCTGCTGAGTAAAAGATCAGTTTCACCGGCGACATTCTGTTTATGGACTCACCGTCGGACATCGCTATAAAACAAATAGTAACCGATGTGTATTAAAGAAACAGGCTGATGTCCCAAGCGATGCTCTGTTCAACAACAGGACACTTTTAATATATCTCAGTCAATGCAGTGATTATCTGACATAGATCTTACGGTGTGTAGACTTCATTTTCTCCGCAGAGACTAAAGACGCTTTTAATGCGCCGTTAATGGAAAGTGAAAGTTAACACTTGCCGACTTGTGAAAGAGCGACTCAGGCTGCTTTCCAACACGGTCACGTCCATGGTGTGGAATTAGTAGAACATTAAAGCCTTAAACTGAAAAGATATTTGCCTGATTTTCTAAATGTTTCCATCTGTCCAGCTCTGAGTGACAAGCGCCCGACCAGCGCTTTACTGCGTAACTGCGCGCGCACAGCCTGGATGCGCTCATTTCTGTTAATGAAGCAAAATGCAGATTCCAGACTGGTTCAGTTATAAAAGGTATGAATGGAAAATGTAGCGAAATTAAAAGTACATTAGATGTACCTACCCATCAGCAAGAAGTAACAGCAGCACAAAAGAAAAGTCTGTAGCCTAATATTGAGGCACTTTGCTGCACCGGTGTAACACCAAAATCTGTGACCTATCAGATTCTGTGACCAAAGCCCAAACGACGATGTTTTCCTAACTCTAACCAAGTACTTTTAGTACCTAAACACAACCAACCCGCAGCTGCTTCATATTGTCAACAAAGCCTTAGGCGCTTAACTTCCCATTTGGGTCACAGAATCCGATAGGTCACAGATTTTGGTGTCACACCGGCAACTTTTTAGTGCAACTTTTTTCCCTCCCTCAACATTTAAATAGGCCACATTTTGTCCGCGACTGATGTGGACTGTGAGTGACTGACCGCCTCCTATATGAGCCAGCTCCAGAATCGCCTGAGCCAGAGCCGTGTTAATTTCAGCCCCTCTGATAAAGTGCAGCTCACAGCTTCAGGTGGAGCAGAGAGGACAGACAGAGCTACAGCTGGATCATATTAGTTTCCCTAATGTGCAGGAGAATAAGTAACAATAATCTCTCACTCACTCGCTCCCGCGCACATAACGGTGGTTAAGCGAATATAGTTCATTTTTCGGTCTTTTGTTGTTTGTTTTTTCAAAATCCTTCAGAGATCCGGGGCTTTTCAAAAAACATCCGGGGCTATAGCCCCGGACGCCCAGGGCTAACGACGCCGCTGGTCCCTGTCACTGCTAAGTATTACTGTTGTCCTGGAGGGCTGGAGAAAGACACGTGATGCCTCTGTGGGACATGTCTGTCTTCAGCTGCTTCTTTTTTTACCTGCCAGCAATAAGCTTCATGAGCAGGAGGGATAAAACACCCTGAAAATGCTGAAACCTCCACTGTCCAGAAACCAGGGCCAGCTAGTAGGAGATGCTAGTCCAGTGACAAGGAACAACTCGCAGTCTCAGAGTCTGTTTACAATGAAACTGGAAGAAACCTCGAAAAAAGATCACACAAGAGGGAAGCCCCCATTTCTAGGCTGGATGGTGTCTGCAGGAATAACCCCATCAGTATATTTACTCCCACTGTTTACAATCATTCCTTATTCTTGTAGGACTACGTTGTTGTTGTTGTTGGGTTGCAGACCTTGAGAAATTTCTCTCGTAGTGTCGGCCTCCTCTGCGTCTCCTCTCTGGGTTGCTCCCCTGGCTCCACATACTTCACTGTATCACTGCTCCTGTAACGCCTCCTCCAACCCGGGATGAAGAGCCTGACAAACCTTCGCCGCAACGAAAGCCTATCGGGTTCACTGCCCAAGTCCTGCACCTCCCCAAAACTTAAGCCGTCCTCACTCTGCTGCCACTTTCCAAACACCCTGATCCTTTCATGAAGAACATTTACCTCCTCTTTAAGCTCCTCTATAAGCAGCTCATCGAAGCTGTGAACTTCTTCCGCCTCCTCCAGTGCGTCTCTCAGTGCATTCTCCCTTGTGTGAGCCCTGACCCTCGCCTCACTGAGCTGTTTTTCCTTTTGGAGCAATGTCTGATACACCTGAACTTCTCTTTGAAGAGCCTTGTTGATTTTCATGGCCTCTTTTTCCTTATCCTCCAACTGACACTTCTGTTTTGTCAGGATTGTGATCTCATGGTGTAAGGTCTCTTTCTCCTCCTCCCAAGTCCTACGGTTCATCTTGGCCTCCTCGGCGATCGTGTCCTTCTCTTTCTGTAGATCTTCTTTGTCTCGCAGGGCCTGTTTATGCTTCTCCTCAGCTTCACACTTTTGCTTTGTGAGGATGATAATCTCCCAATCCAATTTCTTCTTCTCTGCCTCCCAGGCCTCCTTCTCTTGCAGGAGGAGTTTGTTGGCGTTCTCCATGTCTCGCCACACACTCAACTTTATCTGGATTCCCTTGGATTTACAATCTTCAGGATTGGTTGCTTGGTCCTGGTAATCTATCTCATAATTATTTCTTGTTTCCGGGACACTGCTAGTGTCCTTAGTGTCCCAGCCCATCAAATCATTCAACCTTTTCTGCAAAGCCTGCTTGTCTGTGTGTTTGTTCTCTAAGCTGAGGGCCGTGTTTTTATGGAGGGATTCAAAATCTTGGGAAGCTGTGGTATTCACTTTGAATTCCATTTTCTAATTCCTATTGAGTTAGTTTTGTTTCAAAAACTGTCTGTCATTGCATATATTCTTTGCGATTTAACTCTCCAAAACTTGCTCAAATGCTTCAGGTATGGCCATGCACAAGATGGACTTGACGATTGTTTGATGTTTCCGTTTGAAAAGGGCGTTCGTTCTGCAGCTGCTTCGTGTTCTGTTCTAGAACATGACTACAATCAGTTCAGTCAGTTCTAAGAATCACGTAAATAAAGGGCTTGTAATATGAGGACGAAAAAACATCACAAATCACAGTGTGGGAAAAAAAAGTCGACCGAGTCCCATAATGCAAAATTCAAATGACTGTTTCAACGCCTGCATTGTGTCTGTGCCTTCAGAAGGGGCAGGTTTATAGGCTAATCATGTGATTTTTTCATTTGTGTAAGCAGATTGAGAAGTAGATCACATGAATGTTCTTTGTTAATTATTATTCCTTCACAATTTTAATTTCCTCTTCTGTCCTTTCAAACTCAGTTTAAAATTCACTGCGGAGAGTTAGAACACAATAGATATAGGATGTGACAGTAAACTGTTGCCGGGGACTTGGGTTCTGTCCAAGTTTTGTCTCTCCTTTTCTGTAATCTGAAACGTTGTGTTTTGACCCTCCAGGCCACCGTACTACATGCCACATACTACAAAGAACCATGGTATGATGCTGTCATGTGGTGTTTATTGCCATCAGAAATGTGTAGGAGTCTGTACTGCAGTGAAAAGAAGTGAAGTTTCCAAGAGGTGTAAATAAAAATGGCCAATGGTCAAGAAGACTATCACACGTAGCTTTTTGGAGGTCTTATCACATAGTTTCACTGCAGGATTAAAGATTAAGTGTTTCATAACTGGTAGCAAAGTTGGCCTACAGCAGATTCTGAGGAGGCAACTCTGTTTGCTGTCTGTCACGTTGGTCTGGATCAAAAGGTTACGACCACTTTCCTAAAGGAAGTAACCTGAAGTAGAGAGAAGGCGTGTTAAAATGTGAAAAATCTATATTAAGGGCCAGGTTTAGGAGATTAAGAGTGTGCACTGTTGTTGTCTACAGTGACAATGACTGCTTCTTGTCACCCAGACATCTTTACCTCTCCAACTCAGACTACAACACAGGAAAATAAAAATATTGCAGCTTTATCTGGTTTTTGGAGCTACCCCTTCATCCTAGGACATAGGTTTGCAAATGGATGGATGGATAACTTGTTGTTATCCATGTTATCCAGAAGCTGTTAAATCATTGGTTTGAGGGGAACTGGAATGGCATTTATCACTTTATCTAATTGGACAGTGAAGATTAGCCTTCATTTCTCACAAAAATCTTTATAGTTTAAATAATTACCAAACTCGTCCATCAAATACAAGATACAACAAGTCATTATACAGCACAAGGCTGCATAACAAAATGAAATTCGAAGTTTCTTCATGATACACACAACATATAATTAGGTGTAATTAGACTCTGAATAAAAATCAGAAGACAAGTAAAAGAACAACAGTATAAATATAAGTATATGCAATATAAAATAGAATAAATTTATAAAAGAAACATAAACCATATTAAAAAATTGCGTCTTTTTTAAAGAAAAGTAGCAGCAAACAGAAAAATTATATTTAGCCGGAGGATGTATAATAACAGTGAAACGGACAACATGATAGTGCAGCAGATAGTAACTATACAAGCTATAGCTTTGCAAGTAACTGTAAGTAAGGGTTCACCGTATGTGCTTGGCACTTTTTGGTTAATGTGAATTTTAAGCCTAGTTATTGTTTTCCCTGAAGTCACATGGTTTCAGCGAAATACAGCTCTTTTACTTTCACTTTTACTTTTGTTATCTCTGATTTACAAGTAATTTGCATGCAGAGCTTTGTTCAGAGCAGGTGGGAGGGGTTTGTGAGGGGGCAGGCCTGGCATTAAAGCTGACGGTCCGATATCTCTATAAATAGGACTGGGACTGGAGGGATTTCTGACAAGACAGCCACTTCTACACAGACCACAAATCACGAACAGCTAAGGAGAAATAACAAAAGGTGAGTGTTTTGTACAGTCTTAAAAATCTGAAAATCAATGTACTTTAGTTTCACCCCAAACTAAAATCTTTCTACATGTGTACATATTGAAACCTGTTCTACTCTTACTCTGTAAGAGTTGAAAGTTATACTTTTTGAGCTCTGATTGTCTAAATCGGGTGTGTCGATGTTAGTTGGTAAAGAAACTCTTGTGATTTCCTTCACTAAGCCATTTTCAAAATATTTGTCATGGTCGTTAATCATAAAATTATACACTGAAAAATCCTTATTTGAATTATATGCTAAAAGCCCCAAATATACTGCATGGATCAAAAGCATGCGTTAAGTTTTTCTCACCCACTAAGGTCAGGCTAAAAAACAAATTTGGATTATATTTGATCAGCATTAAAATCATCAGAATGTTTGCCAAAGTATTTTATTTTAAAGTATTTTATTTATATTTTATTTATTAAATAATTTGCAAAATCCACTTGAATGGTTGTATTTGGACATGAGATGGAGGAGAGTGTAGCCAGAGTCAAGGTTAAGAGATTTTCACCTACATTAGTCATCTCTTTCAGGTGCATTATTTTCTCTAAATAGTATCCCTTCTTCTGAAGTTGAGTCAGATAGTTTTGTCATAGGGACTTTGGTAACACATAATACTGTAATAATGCAATAATTGTAAACAAGTGGAAAGCTATGATAAAAAACACATACATTCATGAACCGTCTGGTTTGACATTGGATGACAAAAGTTAAGTGTGTGATTTTCGTTCATACACTTTTGTCTTGCTCTTGGTTGGTGTGAATGCTTACAGCATTCACAACATATGTTCTTCTATCGATTCTGGAATTCTTTATTGGTGTGAATGCTGGAAGCACTAGCTCCACAGTTTCAACATAGAAACGTCATTCAACGCGTAAAATATTCGTCTCAATTAGGAATCAAGCGCTTGTATGTAGTTTATAGGGCATATCCAGAGCTGCAGTGTTGGGCAAATTACTCAGAAATTGTAATGACTTACTTTTTATTTATTACTCATTTAAAATGTAATAATATCACTTTACTTATTACTGGACAATGGACATTAAGTCACGTTACTCGTTCCGTTGCAATTACTTGCAATCACCGCACCCTATCCTTAAAAGTGACGGGAGAAACCTCTTCAGCAGCGTATTTTAGAAATGAATCCACTTTACTGGAACAGTAATTAATCTGAGTCAACAACCAGCCGAATTGAAAACACTGCAGCCTCTCAGACCAGAGGATGCAGTAGGCTATCATATAGGCTATGTATGGATATACGCTATTTAAAAAGAATAAAAAACAAAGCAGATCCCTCCCGACATTTTAACTTATCGCGTATTCATAACAGCATGAATGAGTATGATTTTACAGTAGCCTACATAACATTTCTTAACGCCACTGGCTGAAATAGAAAAAACAAAGCAAGTCTCGCCCGACTTTTTAAATTGATAGCGTATTCATAACAGCATCAATGAGATAAAAAAAATGAAGCAAGTGTTACAGGCCCCAGGCGCAGGGCGTGTAGAAAGACAATAAAACCTGTAAAACAGGAGAAATGAACAACACTGCAGATTTGCTGCCGTTGGTCTCGACGGTCTTACCAGAATGGCAAGATTAGAGCGCGCGCGCATTCAGCGGTGAGGGCGGACCTTCAACTTCATCAAAGTGAATGAAAAATATACCATGTGGGTTGTTTAATCTATCGTTTTAGTATTGTTTTATTAGCGAGGTTTGTGTAGAGCACGCTAGCACTTATAAACGTTTTTATAGGCTTACGTTATATGTTATCGATCTTCGTATTATTCATTGCACTCAATTGAGAATGTCGACACAAGAAGAGCATTTAGTTTCACTCGTAAGCAAACATTTATTTCGCGATAGTCTGGTGTTGTTATAACTGACGACGTAGTCGATCACTCTGTCATCCTAGTTACTGTTTAGAAGCTAGATTCACACAGACTGTCACCCTTTAGATCTGCTTGACTTGAAATGTAGGCTACATTAAACTGAATGCAGCATTGTAGACAATATTTTGTCCTTGTAATCCATCTTTCCATTGCATGACCTTTGGATATTGCTGGAAATTGTCCCCCTTCTTAAAGGGTAAATTATTATCATAACAATTTAATAATGCATTGTATTTAAACAGAACTTTTCATACACAAAAAGCCATAGCCTAATGGTCCTACCTGACATGCAGTCTGCCAAAATATGTTTCCCCCTCCATAACGCACAGATGATGGAATCTAAAACCATGTTGTAAAGAAACTTTAGTCTCTCTGGGATAATGTCGTCCAGATTTGAGATCTCTGGGTATAGTGGTTTTGGATCTGGCCCTGGTCTAATGTGGTCTTCATGTGAAAAAAGCAGTTAAATTGCCGTTTAAAGCATTTTCACAAATTGAATAAAAGTTTCACAAATCTGAAACCATATTTGATTGAAACTTTAGCCTCTCTGGAGAAATCTAGTCCAGATTTGAGAGCTCTAGGTATAGTGGTTTTGGATCTGGACCTGGCCTAATGTGGTCTACATGTGAAAAAAGCAGTGAAATTGCCCTTTAAAGCATTTTCACAAATTGAATAAAAGTTTCACAAATCTGAAACTATATTCTAAAGAAACTTTAACCCCTCTGGGATAATCTAATCCAGATTTGAGATTTCTAGGTATAGTGGTTTTAGATCTGGACTTGGTCTAATATGGTCTACATGTCAAAAAAACAGTGAAATCCTCCTTTAAAGCATTTTCACAAATTGAATAAAAGTTTCACAAATCTGAAACTATATTCCAAAGAAACTTTAACCTCTCTGGAATAATCTAGTCCAGATTTGAGATCTCTAGGTATAGTGGTTTTGGATCTGGATCTGGTCTAATGTGGTCTGCATGTTGAGAAAAAGCAGTGAAATCACCCTTTTGTCATTTTCACAAATAAAATAAAGTTTTTTCAAATCTAAAAAGTGTTTCAGACAGCGTTAAGGCTTTGCCTAAAATGCATAACAGCTTCCACAGCAGTAAGAGGTGCAAAAAACGGAGATTTGGTAGCTCAGTAGTAAGTTAACTTTCACTTTCCCCTTAACTTTGCCCTTAACTGCCGAATCGGAAGCTAACTTCAGCGTCGTTAAATCAGACACAGAAACTCTCCTACTTACTGCCATATCATTGCTGCAAAATGTACTTTCTCATGCAACAAACAGAAACATTGTTGTTTGTATAAAGCAATCATATAAAACTATCATATTATTAATTCATTTAATTAATTATTAATTAATTCTATATTGTTTATAGTAGGGCTATGTGACTTTGTGCTCTGGCAACATTGCAACCTAAACAACCTAAATATTCATGGCAGAGAAAGAGCGAGCGAGAGAGAAAGAGAGCGAGAGAGAGAGACAGACAGACTCTGTCGCACGTGTCCCCTGCGGCAAAGTTGCAAACATCAACCCAACGATCATGTCAAACGCAGGATATCACTGACATGTGAGGTGATTTTGGAGACACTACAGCCTTTAACAGTGTAGTTATTGAATATTAAAAATAGGCCTACCTAATATTAGGTATGGAAAAGTCTTTCCCCCCCAAACTTCATGTCTACTCCCAAAGTGTTGTAGTATAACCACCAGTATATCATTAATGTGTAAAGTGATTTTAGGGGCACTACGTATAGGCCTAAGTCTGAAGTTATTGAATATCTCTGCAGAATGTGTTTTCGGCGTTGCACTTTGTAGACGGTCCCTGCGCCAAAAGTACTTGGTTGGGTTTAGGTACCAAAAGTACTTGGTTGGGTTTAGGCACCAAAAGTACTTGGTTATGGTTAGGAAAACATCGTCGTTTGGGTGTAGTCACAGAATCTGATAGGTCACAGATTTTGGTGTTACACCGGCTGCATGTAGAGACCAATGTTATTTGTGCCGCTCGTAGGAAGACTCATTTATGTGAAAATGTACTTGTAGCTTGTTGTCTACTTAACTACGATAATAAAGAGGCGTCGTTTGTGTTTTAAACATGTTTTGCTTACGAGTTATTGATCCCGGAAGCTAGAATCTGTAAATATAGGCTACTTCCAACCATTATCTCATAGGCCTAATTATGAAACCTTTTCTCATAATTGGGAGCTCCTGATCTCGTAATTAGGAGATCCTGATCTCGTAATTATGACATCTTTTCTCGTAATTATGACATCTTTTCTCGTAATTATGACATTTTTTCTCATAATTACGACATCCTGATCTCCTAATTATGAGATAAGGCTCCCAATTTTTTTTTCTTTGGTGAATGCAATGAGCTTCAGTAGGTCTGCCTGTGAGACGGGAACCTTGAAGTAACCGAGCCTGAACATGTCTGTGTGAAAAAGCCAAGGCCTGCACGCTGCTGTTCCTGTGTTTATTGCAGGATTTCTGTATGAAAGCGGTTGTGTTTCGGTTCTGCTCGCTCATGAGTTCAAGCGAGCATGCGTACGAGCACACACCTGGTTGGAATCTTAAAACGGCACCGCTAGTGGCCGCTGGAAACTACATATTGACCCTTTAAAATCTCATTCATATTCTTTAAAACATTTCTCATGTTTCCAAGATTTCATAGTCCTTCAGCTACTTTCTGCACATTAAAGCCAGCAATGCAGAGTAGCGTCAGATTTAAACTATCCTTTAAACCTTCCAATATCTTTCATACATTTGTACTATTAAATTTGTTCAAGACAGAAATTTAGTTTAGCGTCAGCTTTTCAACAAAACTTTCCACATCTTTCATACATTTGTGCTATTCAACAATTCAGTTTAGCGCAAGCCATTCAGCAGACAGCATTCACACTGCAATTTCTTCAGAAATTGGTTCATGAGTTTTAGATGTTATTGTATTTGTGCAACACAATTTTGTTGATCTTTAACGTTTATTTTTCTCTTGATGCTGCATTGTAATCTAAATGGGTCTAACCTGGAGAAGTAAATGTTTAGGAAAATCCCGTTCTCTTAGTGTGATCCAGTGAACAAACTTGGTGAAGCTCAACACTCAGAAAGGAATGATGAAAGCACCGGAGGGGACTCTGAAATCAATTCTGGATCATCTGTAACCAATGAGAAAGGTAATATTTTTATCTTGATTGTAGAGTAACATTGATTTTATAGATCAAATTTCAGTTGAGTTTCAAACACTGTGAGGACCTTTTATTTTTGTCATTGCCTTTCTCCAAACTCTGTATAACTTGCTGTTTCCTTGATCACTGCAGTGTTATAATGATGCTGTTCTCTATTTACTTTGTTTCAGTGATGGCTGAACTCACACTTGTGTTAATTGGTGACACAAATTCCATTGAGATTGGATCAAAAAACATCTTACTTGACCATGACGAGCAAGCAAATGTGGAACAGTTTTCATACAAACTGTATGATTTGTGTGGTCGGCACGTCTCTGTTGTTAACATGCTCGGTCTGCATGACATTGACAAATTCCCATTATATCAGGAAGTTCATGCCTTTATCTTACTGTTTCCAAATGGTCAGCATAACAGCCATTACAGCTCAGGAGTGCAGTGGTTAGAAAAGGCTTTTGGGAAAAGATCACTTGCTTATTTAATGACAGTTGTGACTCATGAGTCAGGTGAAAAATGTGAAAGTGCACTGACAGACCTGAAAGCCAACAGCAGTTTTATTGAAAAAAGATACCACACATGTACCAGAAGTATGATGGATGAAAGAGAGATAATATCTCTGCTGGAAAAAATAGACGTCATGGTGTCTGAAAATGATCCTCACTGCTACAGTGGACTGATCTGTGATGAAAATAAAGAACACAAAGAAGAAGGGGTCAGTTCCTCAGATTTTCAGCAAAATCAAACAGGTGAGATTTGAATGTTGGCATTCACTGATTACACCTGCAAAAAGATAAAGTAGACAAAACTTAAACTGGCAGTAACTAATATTTTACATTATCTATGTAATAAACAGCAATGTGAAAAATGCTGTTTAAAACGATTGCTCATGAACAAACAAAGAATTGTCACTTGCATCTGCAGCTCCCCTTGACCGTTCAGACCTTTACTGAGCTCATTGTTTAGCTGTCCCATCTATAAATTTACTGTTTTGGTTTACTTTGCTGTTCATAGTGACACATTCCCTACGCTGTTTTCCGGAAATAAGCACCGCACCTAACCACAGACAGACACAGTTAAAGACTAGTTGTTGAACATAGTGGAGCATTTAGCAGTTAAAGAGCCAGATATTTTCCTCTGGAGTCAGTAGAGACAAAAATAGAGCTACCAGAATGAAAGATCGCAGGTGGCCCATTACCAAGTTCCCCATATCAGTTCAAAAGGTGCTGATAAGGTATTGCAGGATTAAATAATAAATAAGTTATTGTTTTGGTTTTCAAACTTTGAAAAGAGAAGGTGTAAGTAAGTTTTAGGTCAGTGGTGGAAAGTGATTAAGTGTGTTTACTCAAGTGCTACTCAGGTAATTTGGGGTACCTGTACTCTACTTGAGTATTTAAATTTAATGCTACTTCATGTCTACTCCACTACATTTCACAGGGACATATTATTCTTTCTATGTTTATTTTACATGGTATTGTTACTAGTTACTATGCAGGTGAAGATATGACATAAGAAAACATATGATCAGCTTATAAAGCACATGGCTATAAGATTAAACCAGTAGCTTGGGATAAAATATACCCAAACTTTTTGGCCTGTGACCTCTTCCAAAAAGCAGAATCTATGCCCTTATTTGGTTTCATTTAAATAACTGCTTGTGGTCCAAATATGTAAAATGATCGACTATTTCATTTTAAAAAGATTAGAGAAAAGAGACATAAACTGTTTTGTGAAAAAGACCTATACATTTGTGATTTGCACACTTAGTTAATTTTAATTGAAGGTTTTCGCCAAAGTAACTGAGAAAAAAAACATGTTTTTCTGATCTGAAAGTCATATGATTGAGATATTGTTTCCCTATCAACCCTGGCAAAGAAATGCAATTTAACACAGACATTAAGGAAATATAATGAATATAGGATGGTTAACTAATCTAGTGTGGTTCTGTGATCCATGATCATTTCCAATCTGCCTTTCTTTTGTTTTCCTGCAGTAGAGGAGTTGGATGAGAATGCAGCAGAAATGAAGGTAAAGCTTTTTTCACCTTCATTATAGATCATCATTATAGAGCATTTGTTTTCTAATCTTACCCTTATTTTCTGAGGCCAGTTAGATCATTTTTAAGTCTCACACCTGAATAAAAATTTCCAATGTTCACAGTTGAAGATATTGAGAAAATAGTTTTACTTTGCATTTATTTTTGTAATCTTGCCCTGATATGGTGCATTAGTGATGTATGTTTATGTGATTGCTAATTTCTTCCAGTAACTACTAAAACCTTCTTAATCTCAAAGGCTCTAACTGGGTGAACTAAAGGTTTAATGAAATCACTTATGTTCTCAGTGTGATCCAGTGAATGAAGCTGGTGGTGTTGAACACTCAGAGAAGAAGGACGACAACACAGGAGGAGAATCTGAAATCAAGTCTGTACCACCTGCAACCAAGAAGACAGGTAAGTAAAAATTTAGAGGAGAGTGATAAACACAAGTCCAACATCTCAGACTAGTTTACTTTCTATGTGCATTTCTGAAAAATCTGAATAACTTTGAATAAAAAAGTTTAAAATTAAATGTATTATCTGTATTTTGTCTAGAGGATATATATTTTATGGATCTGTTGACTTTGTAAATATACACATTGGTTTTTGGAAAGAGGTGTTATCAACCAGAAATAGTTACCTGAACAGGAAAAAATTATTTTAAGTTTGTTATCTGCTTGTTGTTACCCTGCAGAAGACCAGTTGGAGGGGAGTGCAGCTATATCAGAGGCAAAGGTGAGATCTTCGAACCTCAGCAGCCTTTGTTACACAGAAGCATTTCTATTTTTAACACCAGTTCTCTTTTCCTCATTACCTATATCACAACCAGACATTGAGCTAAAATAAGGGTCGTTTTCATTTTTAGTCTATGAACCTCATGCTTGGAGACATGGATGAATTGAAATGATGTTGGGTGCCATTTAGCTCAGCTGGTAGAACACAAGCCCCGTGTACTAAGGCTGAGTCCTTGTTGCAGCGGCCTAGGTTCAAGATAACATCTGGTGCTGTTCCTTTTGTCAATTTTGTTTTTGATATATGTCACATATTCTCTCTCTCCTTCATTTCCTGTCTCTCTCTAGCTGATATATCTCACAGAGCCCATAAGGGGACAAGGGCAAAAAATAAAAAAATCACATTTGTAGTGCAGAGAAAAAATATCTGGTGTAGCTACACTGGTCCCAAGAAATAATGGCCACGCATCATACAGATGTTTTTGAAGATTTATTTTATCGCACTCTCTCCTTTGTCAGCAGACACCGTGAAAACTACAAGAAAATAAAGACATACAGCTTAAAACATTCATCTTGGATTCACTTTAAGGCCTTTCAAGCTAGTGTCCATTGATAAACAGGCCCAAGCACATTAACACAAGCGAAATGCAATGAAATCAAATCATACAATATAAGCAAACAATAATATTGTCGATGTAAAGTACACCAACAAGTACCATACACAACGGTAAACAAATGACAGGCAATTACCGTGTGCGCCTCTTGAACCAAGTGCAGAATACGGTTATTTGGGGCTTTATGTCGTTCCTCTGCATGCTCTGCTCTGCCTCCACATTGTCTCTTACCCATAATGCCGTGGTTGATGTATGTTTATCTTGTTTCTATTTTCTTCTATTAACTACTAAAAAACCTTCTTAATCACAAAGGCATCTAACCAGGTGAACTAAAGGTTTAATGAAATCACTTATGTTCTCAGTGTGATCCAGTGAATGAAGCTGGTGGTGTTGAACACTCAGAGAAGAAGGACGACAACACAGGAGGAGAATCTGAAATCAAGTCTGTACCACCTGCAACCAAGAAGACAGGTAAGTAAAAATTTAGAGGAGAGTGATAAACACAAGTCCAACATCTCAGACTAGTTTACTTTCTATGTGCATTTCTGAAAAATCTGAATAACTTTGAATAAAAAAGTTTAAAATTAAATGTATTATCTGTATTTTGTCTAGAGGATATATATTTTATGGATCTGTTGACTTTGTAAATATACACATTGGTTTTTGGAAAGAGGTGTTATCAACCAGAAATAGTTACCTGAACAGGAAAAAATTATTTTAAGTTTGTTATCTGCTTGTTGTTACCCTGCAGAAGACCAGTTGGAGGGGAGTGCAGCTATATCAGAGGCAAAGGTGAGATCTTCGAACCTCAGCAGCCTTTGTTACACAGAAGCATTTCTATTTTTAACACCAGTTCTCTTTTCCTCATTACCTATATCACAACCAGACATTGAGCTAAAATAAGGGTCGCTTTCATTTTTAGTCTATGAACCTCATGCTTGGAGACATGGATGAATTGAAATGATGTTGGGTGCCATTTAGCTCAGCTGGTAGAACACAAGCCCCGTGTACTAAGGCTGAGTCCTTGTTGCAGCGGCCTAGGTTCAAGATAACATCTGGTGCTGTTCCTTTTGTCAATTTTGTTTTTGATATATGTCACATATTCTCTCTCTCCTTCATTTCCTGTCTCTCTCTAGCTGATATATCTCACAGAGCCCATAAGGGGACAAGGGCAAAAAATAAAAAAATCACATTTGTAGTGCAGAGAAAAAATATCTGGTGTAGCTACACTGGTCCCAAGAAATAATGGCCACGCATCATACAGATGTTTTTTGAAGATTTATTTTATCGCACTCTCTCCTTTGTCAGCAGACACCGTGAAAACTACAAGAAAATAAAAGACATACAGCTTAAAACATTCATCTTGGATTCACTTTAAGGCCTTTCAAGCTAGTGTCCATTGATAAACAGGCCCAAGCACATTAACACAAGCGAAATGCAATGAAATCAAATCATACAATATAAGCAAACAATAATATTGTCGATGTAAAGTACACCAACAAGTACCATACACAACGGTAAACAAATGACAGGCAATTACCGTGTGCGCCTCTTGAACCAAGTGCAGAATACGGTTATTTGGGGCTTTATGTCGTTCCTCTGCATGCTCTGCTCTGCCTCCACATTGTCTCTTACCCATAATGCCGTGGTTGATGTATGTTTATCTTGTTTCTATTTTCTTCTATTAACTACTAAAAACCTTCTTAATCACAAAGGCATCTAACCAGGTGAACTAAAGGTTTAATGAAATCACTTATGTTCTCAGTGTGATCCAGTGAATGAAGCTGGTGGTGTTGAACACTCAGAGAAGAAGGACGACAACACAGGAGGAGAATCTGAAATCAAGTCTGTACCACCTGCAACCAAGAAGACAGGTAAGTAAAATTTAGAGGAGAGTGATAAACACAAGTCCAACATCTCAGACTAGTTTACTTTCTATGTGCATTTCTGAAAAATCTGAATAACTTTGAATAAAAAAGTTTAAAATTAAATGTATTATCTGTATTTTGTCTAGAGGATATATATTTTATGGATCTGTTGACTTTGTAAATATACACATTGGTTTTTGGAAAGAGGTGTTATCAACCGGAAATAGTTACCTGAACAGGAAGTATTTATTTTAAGTTTGTTATCTGCTTGTTGTTACCCTGCAGAAGACCAGTTGGAGGGGAGTGCAGCTACATCAGAGGCAAAGGTGAGATCTTCGAACCTCAGCAGCCTTTGTTACACAGAAGCATTTCTATTTTTAACACCAGTTCTCTTCATTACCTATATCACAACCAGACATTGAGTTAATTTAGGAGTTGTGTAATTTTCAATTTAGACTTGAACAGAGTTTAACGCCATAAACTTCCTGCTTTGACACATGGATCAAATAATATTCTGTGCTCATTAAATATTAGTAGGTGTGCACATGAAAGTTTCTCCTGGGAACCAGATACTCTCCTTTTTTTAAAGCCAACAGTCCAAAAAAAATCCTAAAACAAAGTTGAATTGAGTTGTTAGGAGTTATTTTTGGTGTTGTTGTACTTTGAATCATTGTACCGCTGTGTGTTGTTATCTACACATTCTTAATCTCAGGTAATATAAAATCACCTGTTTTTGTAGTGCGATCCAGTGAATGCTAAACATTCAGATAAGAGTGACGACAGCAGAGCAGTTGGGGGAGAATCTGATATCAAGTCTGTATCATCTGCAACCAACAAGAAAGGTAACATTTGAATGAATTTAACAGTATAATAACAAAACAGTCAATAACACAACTACCATAATTAAATATATAACATTCACAATGACATAGAGTAAATATTATTATGTATTAGATAAATATATTGTTTTAATAGAACATTGCTCTGTTCGCCTTATAATGCAGTTGTTTTATTGTAGGTATCTTAGATATGGAAACACTGCTTGGCAGACTTCACCTTCAACACAAACATCAACAGAAGTTGACACCAGCAGATTTTCTTAAAATCGGCCCACCTGTGAAACAGGACCAGGACACATCTGAGAAAGATCTAGCTCGTACTTTCCTTCAGAGGTTGATGATGTTAGACTACAGAGCCAGAAACATTCCTGTAAGACAAGACAGTCCTGAGGTGAGCCAGTCAAAGCATGTTCCAGTGTTTGACACTGTTGAGACAGAAGATGATGACCTAGATGCTCTTTTTAGCAACAGTGTAGACTCAGATCAATCAAAACACACTCATGTTCATCCAATGGATGTTCAAATGGCAGTATTTCACTGTTCAGACAGCTTCCTTAAGCAGAACATGATCACAAAGCTCTCACAATGTCAGTACGCCTTACCTTTGCTTGTTCCTGACCCCGTCACAATGGAGATTGAATGTCCTCTGTGGACTTTCAGACAAATCATGAAAACATGGAAGATAACTCAAACCAAAGATGATTCAAACATCGTCACCATGAAGAGTATGCCCATCTGCAAAGCTGAGATACCCATGGTGTCATTTTTCCGCCTGGGTTCACTGTCTCTGTCTAAATCTCAGCTGATGAACTCTTTGATCAACGACCGTCACAGCACCTTCTTTCACAGAAACTGCCCAGGTAGCACCAAGTCTCGCCATCTGATGGATGGTGTGGCAGAGATAGCCTGGTACTGCCCTGCTGGAAAACCCAACGATGCATTCACTGACTGCATAGCCTTCTGTAATCTTCATGGTGATGCTCTGTTGATTGACAAACAGCGTGACATACTGATGGAAAAATCTTCAGTCACTGTTGTTCTTGTACCAACTCTGGAAAAAGGTGACAAAAGTACAAAATTTATCTCAGCACTTTACAAGTCTCCGAAGCCTCTCATTATTCTCAATGCTGATAACGATGGTGGTGCAGTTCAGATGAAAAAGGGAAAATACAAAATGGGTCTGAAAGACAGAAGCCAGTCAGATGTTTCTAAAGAACTGAAAGGAATCATTGGAAACATTTTGTCTGGACCACATGCATCCTTCAAACTTGAAACCATGGCTGAGGTCTCTGGAATCAGAGTAGATGAAGAAGACAAAAGCTGCCAAAAAGGGAAATCTGCTGCATTGAAAATCGTGAATTTGCTTCGGGGGATGGATGTTTCCAAGATCAAAGATACATTTCTCCCTTGTCAAGACCGACTGTGGCATGAGTGGTGCAGAATAAACAAAGAACTGTATCACCTCAGAGGACACATTGAGAAGGAGAAATGTAAAAAGCAAAAAGAGCTGATGCAAATACGAGACAAACAATGCACTGCTTCCTGCAGTGAACTGATGAAGTCGTTCATTGAAAGCCTCTCATCTTTGTCATCAACAGACAAAGAGTATTTCCTGAAATGGACTCAGATCTTAATAGATGCTCTCTCCACAGACGATCTCTCTTTAATTCTCCAAAGATATGATGAAAAGTGGTCTGAGGTCTTGGCTTTGAAGAAGAAACATGACAAATCTGATGAGCTTAGAAGAAAGCAAATTGAGCTTGAACAAATATCAACAAAACTGCAGTCAGCAACGTTTGGCTTGGAGCACATCTTTAGAGAAATGGGACAGATCTATGAAGCCCATGCATCTCTGCAAAAACAAGGAAACAGGGGACAGACTGACTGGTCTAAATACCCTGAACTGGCTGCAGAGCTGATGATATCAGGACACCCAATGGAGCTGATGGATGGTGATGCAGGTCATGTACCTTTGACATGGATCTCTAGTCTTTTAGATGAAGTCATCAAGAAACTGGGCGACAGGAAAGTTTTTGTTTTGTCAGTTTTAGGCGTACAAAGCAGTGGAAAATCCACCATGCTGAATGCCATGTTTGGATTACAGTTTGCAGTGAGTGCAGGCAGGTGCACCAAGGGTGCCTTCATGCAGCTGGTCAAACTGTCAGACGAGATCAAGCAAGACTTTCAGTTTGACTACGTTCTAGTGGTGGACACTGAAGGACTGCGTGCTCTTGAGTTGGCAGGTAACGCCACTCTTCACCACGACAATGAACTGGCAACATTTGTTGTTGGTCTGGGAAACATGACATTGATCAACATCTTTGGGGAGAATCCAGCTGAGATGCAAGATGTTCTGCAGATTGTTGTTCAGGCTTTCATGAGGATGAACAAAGTTAAACTTTCTCCAAGTTGTGCATTTGTTCACCAGAATGTTACAGATATTGCAGCTGCAGAGAAAAACATGGATGGAAAGAGACGCCTGCAAGAAAAACTGGACCAGATGGCCCAACTAGCAGCCAAAGAGGAGGGTTGTAATGCTGAGTGCTTCAGTGACGTCATTGCATTTGATGTGCAGAAAGATGTGAAGTACTTTGCCCAACTATGGGAGGGAAGTCCACCTATGGCTCCTCCAAATCCAGATTATAGTGAGAGTGTCCAAGAGCTGAAGAGCATCATCCTCTCTAAAGCTTCACAGTCTGCTGGCATTACTCTCTCACAGTTCAGAAGCAAAATTCAGGACTTGTGGAATGCCCTGTTGAACGAACACTTTGTTTTCAGTTTCAAAAACACTCATGAAATTGCAGTTTACAGGAAACTTGAGGTCCAGTATGGGAACTGGACCTGGAAGCTGAGGAGCGACATGCTGACCATTGAGAACCAGCTTTATACCAGAATTGAAAATGGACTTGACAAGGTTGAGCTCAGTCACCTTTTTACAGAAATGAGCCAAACCTATGGAGGAATCAAAAAAGAAATGACAACGTACTTTGAGGACAACAGAGACAAAGAAATGTTGGTTCAGTGGCGAGGACGATTTGAGAGCAAAATCAAGGAGTTTCTTGATGAACAAGTGAGAGGAGTTAAACGAAAACTGGATGAAGTTATCCAGCAGAAGAATGCTTGTAAAAAGTTAGATGATAAGAAGACAGAGTTTGAGAACAAGCTGCTACAAAAGAGCAAAGAGCTCGCTCATCAGTTAAAAGACAAGGCAAAGGATGAAGAGGAACTTAAAAGGCAGTTCAACTCTGTTTGGAGCAACTGGGTCGCTGAGCTAACTGCAGACATTAAACCTATTGAAGACATCAACTTGAAAAACGATCAGTTTACTGTCCTTACAGATCTTGGCATTGAGTGGTCTCTTATAAATGAATCCAGAAGCAGTGGCAGCTATAAAAAGATATCAAAGGTTGGCAATTACATTCATTACGTAACCCTCACAAAGCACCAAGGTGCTTTAAGCCAATTTGTTACAAAAAATGCGACAAAAGTAGGGCTTTACTTGAAGGAGGATTTCCAGCATGAAGATCAGGAAAGGATCAGATCCCTCATTGACAATGTCGAACAGCAGACCATAGACATAATCACGAGCAAACCCGTAGCTACAAGAGGCTACAGTCCAACGTACTTGCAAGAAATGGCCAAATATGTTCAAAAAAAAGTGACAGAATTTGAATCAAAGAGGAAATATACTCTGAAGAAGAAGTTCACAGTTGATCTCTTGCTGTATGTGTTTCACAGAGCAGAGGGTTGGCTTTCACAGTCCCACAAGAAATTCAAAATGAACAATGATGCACTCACTTATTTAGAAAACAACAAGATGCAATATTACAACGTTTTCAGAAGCTTCTGCAGAGGAAGCTCGTCTGCTGTTGTGCTTGGAGAACTGATCTGTGAAAAGCTGAAGGTTTCCACTGTCGAGGCTGTCTGTAACAAGACTGCCATTGATCTCGCTGGAGAGATGAAGAGCAGTTTCCCAGCATTCAGTGGGAGCAGGTTTAACTTGGAGAAGCATGTGTTGAAGTCACTGGCTGAGAAAGAGGACTTTGATGGTTTTGTCACTTACATCCGACAGCCAAAGAAGCAAGTAGAGACTTATATAAAAGAGGAAGTACAGAAATACATCTTCACTGAAAACACAGAAAACAAAGATAAGGAGCTGAATATACTCAAGAGAAATGTTGAAGACATCAATAAGTTTGTTAGTCAAGCTTTATTTAATGCAACACAGAAAGTCAAAATCCAGGGAGGAGACACAAAGATGTGGGTGGAAGAATTTTCCAGTTTGCTAAAAGATAAGTTAACATTTGACCCTATTTGTTGTCAAAACTTCAGAGACATAAACAATTTTGACTTTTTGAAAGAAGAGATAGAGAGAGGCCTTGTATCCATCAAGAAGGAAGTGAGCAGCCTGCCTCTGGAGAAGATGAAGGAATTCAGACTGAAACCTGATCAAATCCTCATCGATCAACTGTGTAACTGCTGCTGGGTAACGTGTCCATTCTGTGCAGCTGTTTGTACCAACACCATTAAAAATCACAGTCCAGACAAGCACAATGTCCCATTTCATCGCCCCTCTGGGATCACGGGATGGCACTTTGAAGGCACAGTGGAACTGGCCATCGACTTCTGCACAACATCAGTTGCAAGTGAGGGATCTTTCTACCCTGAGCATGATTCAAAAGAGAGTTTTCCTTACAAACAGTATCAAAATGCTGGAGAGAAGTATGCTACGTGGCAGATTACTCCTGATGAGTCTAAACTGACATACTGGAAATGGTTTATGTGCCGATTTGAAAAGGAACTGGAAGACTACCATGAATTAAAATTCCAGGGCAGAGGAGAAATTCCCGAAGACTGGAGAAAACATAGTAAAGAAGAAGCTATTAAAAGTCTGGATGAAATGTAAAATCTGTAGTGACCCAGAAACAACTGAGCTCTACTCAAATAACAGAAGCCCAAAGTGTCTTTAACTGTATTAGGAGTTTTTGATTTGATTGCAGTATTGAGGATTACGCCTTTCCAAAATGATCGATAGTGCAAATTCATAATTTAATCAATATGTTTTCTTATTGTCTTATATACAGTTTAGTGAGTTGTAGTATAACATTAACTGTAATTAGGATTCCTGAAAATGAGGCAAAGGAGAGCACAACGTGATATTAAAAAAAATATGTGTAATGACAAATTATGTGTTTGTTCGCCTTAAAGGATGATCATAAAAAGTATGAGACATATCAGAATTAGTCATTTAGGTTTCTGATCTAATTATTATTTTACAAGATGATGACGATGCATGACATTTGTATGTGAACATTTAAACTTGAAAAATTATTTATGCTGTCAGATACTATAGACATATACAGTAACATGATCTATGATTTGAGTTTTTTAAACCTTTTTACATTTATATAAAAATCTCATCAGACACGACAGTTCTAACTTTTATACTTCTCAAAAAAAGTTTTTTGAGAAGTGCATTTTTAAAGATCAAAGAAAGGTGTGGGATGTTGAGCTAAGACATTTTATCAGATGTGAAGAATTTAATTCATTCTTTCATAACAAATTACCATTTTTTATATTTCTGCTATTGTCAACTGTCATTTGAGCAAAGAACAAAGAATGAATTAATGAAGTGTTATTATGAAAATGCATGAAACTTGTATTTGAACAGGACTTGTTGAGTCTCATGATAAAAAAGAGTTGTGAGTTGAGGTTTTGTTGACCTTTTAACTGCATCTGTTGTCCAACTCATTTTACATGTAACACAAATATTTTACTCTTTTACTTAGTTTTTATTCTTTACTTTACTCATTTAAAAAAAAATTGATCATTGATCCATTATTTTTCTCAAGTATTTAGAGTATACTAATTTCACACTTATCTAAATTTTTAAATGATTATGTTTGATTTGTATTTTGTCTATATTGGAATTGGTTTTGTTGTTTTCTCAATTCGACTCCTGACATACAATAAATTGATATCCATACTTACTTAAAGATATAGTAGTCTTTCTGAAAAAATAATTTGTATATTCTCATTTACCGTAATAAAAAGACCCTTCACACAGTCACTGGTGTTTAAGCCTTCTTGTTTAGCATTATGAGAAGCAGGCCTGGAATTTCCTCATTTTAGGGCAAGACCACCAGGCTACTGGTGTCAGTTTTTTAAGGGCACAGTTTAAGGGCAAGTCCCACATCCAAGAGTCTGTTGGCAAGGGCATATATGGCAAACAGACTCTTGGCTGGCTTTAGCTATGATGGATATTTAGATTTTGTGTAATGAATAATAAATACTTGCCCTGCTGGAGCAGCAGAAGGCAAGGTAGTAGACTAAAGACAAATACTGGTCACTCTGTTAAATAACATTCATCTGCAGCAACTGATGGAGTGGGGCTGGCTACATTTATGGGAGATCCACCTCAGATGCAGGAGGTCCTTGTTCTTTAGCAGCTTCTGTGTGATCTTACAGGGCTGCTCAGAAGCAGAGCTCACACACATATCAGCTGGCCTGAGGCTCAGTATTTCTACAGCTGTACAGAAAGATTTACTTCGAACTAAAGATCTTCTGCAATGTTGGTGCCTCAGATGAGATGACAAAATACCACAAATTAAAGACTACCTGCAATTTCCTATTGAAAAGTCTAACCTTAAATTATGAGGATAGAGAGTAATAATCTGCCCTGTGACATGTAGTCAATAAACATGGAAACAAGGTCAACAAGAGTGACTGTTTAATAAAACCATGTTATGTAAGATGTGGGGACTGAATGACAGCACTTTGGGAATATTGACTTTGTTTTTTAGAAATTCAATAGATTTTTGCTTTGTGCTCATGAAGCCACAGCTCAGACATTCAAAGGCTAATATTTTAGTCAAAATATACCAATGTAGTTTGGAGCTTGTCCTCAAACAGCTAAATCTCACCTTTCTGATAAGTAGCATCTGCAGTGGACACCAAGAGCAAAAGATAAATACAGACTCACAAGTCTAAACATATTGACACATTTAACTTACAGAGTCATTAGAAAATACTCTGACTTCAACCCTCTAGTGATTTATCCTACCTACAGAGGTATATAATAATCCAACTCTACAGTCCACATTTTTTTATTCATAAGATGGGTCATGCTTAGTCTGTAGTGAATCACATACTTGACTTGCATTAAAAAGTACAAAAAGTAAGAGATGTAAATCAGAATAGTTTAATTTAAAATAAGACTACAAGAACAATGATGAAGAAAACATTTTAAGGTTTAGAACAATGACATTTCAAAATAAAAGCATTTCTCTCCCAGCCCCCTTACATGACATGAAACATAATTAGAATTTAATCTGACCTTCACAGTGACTAGCTGGAATGACAGGCCTGATCCAGAAACAGCTAACCTCAACTTCCTTCTCTGATCATTTGGAGTTGAGGGCACAAAATATTTAAGAGAAAAAAATACACAAAAACAAATGTAAGCAATACAATATGGGTCCCCTCAGTGTAAAGAGTAAACTAAATACTGATCCCTGTAAGGGCAGCTGAGGTTGGTGGCGAAGATATCAGTGATTTGTTTCTGATGCAGGTGACTGAAATGAAGACAATGTCGCTTTGGGGTTTTGAGAGTGCACAGATGGAGGCTGGGTGAGCCCGAATGCCCAACGGAAAATAGGTCTCCGAAAAAAGCATTTAGCCAGAACATCCTCTGCATCCACAGTGAGTGCATTCAATGATCCTTCCCTGCAGAGAGGAATAAACAGCAGGATTTAGACCACGAGGGCACACAGGGACTTAACATTTAAGAAGGTAACTGGATAACGGTCACTCTTTCCTTTCCTCCAGTAAGTATTCTGTTTCTTAAATTAGTACAGCAAAAACTGGCACTCGCTCATTTGTCCGACTTGATCAATCAAACAGCAGCCTCTTGTAACCTACTAGACCAGTGGCTGAGTAAAAAACACAACAAAACTTGAAACTAAATAGTGAAATGGTTCAGAGCATGTTAAACCATTCAGAACCTGTTACAATCTTTGCAGTTGCAATGCATGCAGGGATAGCAACGACAGTTTGTTGTATTGTCAGTGTAGTTCAACAACTATTAGATGTTAAGCTGCCATGAAGCATTTCAATGATTAGTGAATATTGACACAGTCAATCTCCAATCAAAGAGCCTGCCGTGCTCTCTGGTCCGATGGGAGGTCTTTGAAAGCATCCTGTGTTAACAGCATTGTGTTTACTTTATTTCTCAAGATCAAGGAGCCTAAGAAGTACAGGTGGAAGCTCCAGTGTAAAATACAGCAGAACAACATGAGGATGGTCTGGAGTGGCATGAGTAACATCATTGGCTTCTGATCGACTGGCAGGAGTTGAAGGCATCTTGGACAGGGCCAATGAACTTAATTTGTTCTTTAACAGATTTGATACTATGGCTCCGGCCCATCTCCCCACTAACTCAGCTGCTGTCAGCCCTCAAACACCTCCAACCCCACTACTCCTCCCTCCTCCTCCTCACTGTCCCCCTGCCTCCTCCTTAGAGACCCCTACTTCCCTGGCTGAGGTCTTTAACATCTGCAGGATCAGGCTGAGGATGTTTTATGAGTCTGTGGTGGCCAGTGTTATTCTGTTTGTTGTTGCATGCTGGGGCAGCGGGCTGAGGGTAGCGGACGCTAACAGACTGAACAAACTGATCCGCAAGGCCAGTGACGTTGTGGGAGTGGAGATGGACTCTCTGTTGGTGGTGTCAAGAGAGGAGGATGCTCTCTAAGCTACACCCAAGTGTCTGACACACAGACACTTAGTTTTAAACTGGACATTACTATTTGTTTTGTGCTATAACACCTGCTTAATTACTTAGTGTGCAATACTATCTGCTGCTACTATTTATTCATTATTACTGTTCACCATAACAATTCCTTTAACTATGTAAATACTGTACATATGCACACCTTTATATATTTTCTTTTATTTATATATATTTACTATGATATTTATATTTCTTTATATACCACTTTCTTTATTTATATTCATTTTGTCTTTTGTGCAACTGTGGTACAGAATTTATCCTCAGGGATCAATAAAGTATTTCTGATACTGATTTTGAAGTGTCTCTTCAGACATTGACAGTAATAATGTGAAGCAGAAGGGCACCAATGGGATTGTCTTTCAGAGTTATCAAAATAGTGAGTGAAATTCTGTGAGACTTACGACTTCCAGCTTGCTCTTGGGAACTCTGCAGATGCAGTTGGTTCCAAAGTTGGTGTCTCGTGTTTGGATGCAACGCAGGCAGCACAGGTTCTCGTAGCCCTGTTTCTTCCACTTGGCAATCAGGTTCTTGTCTGCATAGCCTTCCTTTATACAGTACTCATACAGCTCTGTCAGGAGACACGCACAGAAAGACAACACAGGTTTGGCATCTTTTACGCAGAGTCTAACTATGAATGTTAAAGTCAAGGGCAACTGGACTTAGTTGAAAGATACTGGAAGACGTCTCGTCCCTCATCCAAGGAACTTCTTCAGTTCTGACTGACTGGAAGGGAAACTTAGCTATTTAACCTCAGTGGGGTCGTTTGCCAGGGTCGTCGATACTCCTGGTTCGTTAGTGTTCCTGGTTGCTGTAACCACGTCTTCCAGTATCTTTCAACCAAGTCCAGTTGCCCTTGACTTTAACCTTCGTTAGATAACTATGACCTGGATGACTGAGAATCTTCATAGACAACTATGAATGTGTTTTATGTGTCTAATTAAGTACAACATTTTTTTGCAAGGCGGCAAATATGCTGGACAAACATCTTTAATAAAGTCTTAGGGACTTGAAAAATGTTGAATTCTCAATAAATCGTTACACATTGAGAAATGACATGGACACATGTATTTGCAGTATATCTAAAAACTTCACAGATCCTTCAGCAAGGCATTACAAAAGGTATGTTCTATAGATTAAATGTTATTCAAACTCACATAATTATTTTAATTCTAGTCATTTTTCACCGAGAGCAAATATTTCATGGAGCATTACAAGAAAGTATTATATCAAATGTTAAAGTAGGCAGAAGTGGAACAGGCGGAAAAAATACAAGCAAAGAGCAAACATCAGGTGTCAAGTAGTTCAACAGGTAGTGGGGAAACTGTCTACCTCTGCTGATGGCTTTCCTTTTGTAGAAGAGGTCGAAGATGTATCGACTCCGCTGATGATGCAGCCTGAAAATTGGCCAAAGGGACTCCACCTTTCGCTTTCCCTCATGGGGCTCCGTTTCAGCTGGGACACATAGAAAAAGCAGGAAAGTTAGCTTAGGTAAGCAGAAATTAAAATTAAAATGGTGCACCACCTGCTTGCGTAATTAAAATGCCTCTCTGGTTTAGGTGTGAATAGTGCCATGGATAGTGACATATCTCACTCTTATGTGAGTCCTTTCCACAAGAGCTTGGAACCTATCTCACAAGATTTGCACTCATTCACTCACAAAAGCATCAGTGAGACCTGCCACTGATGGTGGATGATAAAGCCTTGTGATAAATGATGTTGAGGTCAGTTGAGTTCTTCCACATCACACTGGAAAAAATGTTTTTATTGTCCTGTCATTTGTGCTTCAGGGCCTGTTCCCCAGCCCCAAACTGGAACTAAGTGGATTTCCCCAAATCAATGGTATGTAGATACTTAGGGTCGCATCGTTTTGAAGGTAAAGTGAATTTGCCATCAAACAGCATTACAGACAAAATGGCAGTGCAACACTGAAGCTTCGATACGTGCTTCAAACCCTGAACTACAATCCCACTGAACCACTGCTTCAAAGCTTGCTTTGGTGCGGGGGGGGGGTAATAAATCACGTGCCATGTAACGTTAGAAGAAGCAACTGCTTCATTGAGTGAATGAATCACTGACCTATATTGGTTCGCGGTCCAATATGGTGATTCAATGGAACTGCCTCGATCATCTCGAAATCATGATCTCGTCATTCACCCCCTGCCACAGTTACACAAACACACCTAACCTATGCCATATTTCCCCAGCACTCTCTCCTCAATAACACAATACAGG
Source organism: Lepomis macrochirus (assembly GCA_024633595.2). Lineage (NCBI taxonomy): Eukaryota > Metazoa > Chordata > Actinopteri > Centrarchiformes > Centrarchidae > Lepomis > Lepomis macrochirus. The sequence goes on along the minus strand of JALXJV020000007.1, from coordinate 27,321,554 downwards.
CATTCAGCAATCTTTATTTGTAAACAGAAAATCATGTTCAGTCTTAATGTGAGTGCATCAAATAATTTTCAAAGTAAATATATTTTAAATCCAAGGGTGAAGAGCAAAAGAAGCTTCAGAACTAAAGGCCTTTTTAGTTTCTCAAACACCGCTCATTGAGGTGTGCGCGTGTATGTAATTAAAATCCTCCTGTCGATCAACAAGACTGACTAATTTGCCTGCAGCCTTGCACTTCATCAGGACTGAAGCTTCGAGTCCCATTTTTCGAAACAACTGGCTTAACGTAGGACGTTCGGTGCTTCACAAAAGCTTGATTTGTCCATCACTAAAAAAACAAGTGAAAACAGAAATATTAAACATGTGCATCTGACTGAACGTAACAGCCAACAGTAAGGTTAGACTCGTTGATTATTGCGAGTTTCGTGTTAACAAAGTAGTGTTAAAATTAGTGGTGGGCCGTTATCGGCGTTAACGGCTGCGTTAACGTGAAACTCTTATCGGGTGATAAAAAAAATATCGCCGTTAATCTATTCTCAAAGTTGGGTTGGGAGCTGGGTCTATACTACGCAAGCTATGATGACTTTCACCTTGATATTTTAGCACAGATTTATACCGAATTGCACTGTAGGGGGCGAGAACAAGTCTTCGAACCTGTGTCTTTGCCTACTGTGAAATTATCACATCAAACGTGACGTGCTAACATGGATGCAGCTGTTGCTGCGTTCAATTTACCTCGGAGGTCGGAGCTGGGAATGACGTCACACCCGAGTTGACGGCGTTCCCGTTACAACCTCGCTCGGCCAGCTGTTTGTTTACAACTAGCCAGGTTAGTTATTGATACGCCAGTTGATTAAAAAACGCATGGCGCGGTATTTACTCACACTAACTGTAGCAACACGTCCACAGACAGCTGTTGGACAGCACTTTGGGTAGAACATTTATGAAGCCGCCGGTGTTGTGCCGAATTCTGCCTGCCTGCCGAGAATCGCATGCAACCCCGCGGGTGCTAACGGTCATCTATGCTGAGAAAAGAGGTGGATGCAAATCTCGGCAGGGAGCCTACAAAATCTGATCTGTCGAATTATGCATCCACCTCTTTAGGTCCTTCTCAGACACTTTGCTGTGCTCATTGATCAAACAGCTTTATCACCATGTATGTAGGCTACTGAATGTCAAGGAATGGTCCTTCTAGCCTAGTGTATTAAAATATTAAAGACTCTAAACGTTCATAAAATATATACTTCAAATCAATTTATCACCATTGATGAAGTCCACAAAGAATTTTACAGCATTTAAAAGCATTATTTGGAGGTGCATGCAATTCTCGGCAATTCTCACCTTGTGCAATGCGGAATTAGTTTACTGTAGGAGTTCTTCTGGTCTCAAGTACCACCTTAACGCAAAGCACATCACACGCTATACACAAGTACATCTTATTGAACAAGATTTATTTTCATCACCAATTATCATAGTAGAACAGCTTTCTCAAGCAGTTTGTGATGCATTTTGGAAACAGGAGATGAGCCTCTGGTCTAATGCGCCACCTGGCTTGAAACCTGGCTTGAAACCCGTTCGCACACATATTTTAAATGCCTTTGGCAGAATTCAAATGAGCCATTTTAATCTAGATTAATCTAGATTAATTTCAAAATTAATCTAGATTAAAAAAAATTAATCTATGCCCACCCCTAG